>JAPDOI010000047.1:2585000-2867808 GCA_029168955.1 Aplectana chamaeleonis | reverse complement strand
TGAAGTTTTGCACCACTTTTTAAGGACCTGCACACTTTCTATGACGTTTCGCCCGCTCCAGTTGAAGTCCTGCACACACTTTCAACAACGTCTTACACAATTTCTCTAACGTCCTACACACTCCCACTGAAGTTGCGCACACTTCCACTAAGGTCCTGCACACACACTTTCTATGACGTTTCGCACGCGCTCCAGTTGAAGTCCTGCACCCTTTCAACAACGTCCTACACAATTTCTCTGACGTCCTACACACTCCCACTGAAGTTCTGCAAACTTCCACTAAGGTCCTGCACACTTCCTATGACGTTTCGCATGCTCCAGTTGAAGTCCTGCACACTTTCAACAACGTCCTACACAATTTTCTCTAACGTCTACACAGTCCCACTGAAGTTTTACACTTCCACTAAGGACCTGCACACTTTCTGCCAGCGTTTCTCATGCTCCAGTTGAGTCCTGCACACTTTCGACAACGTCTTACAATTTCTCCTGACGTACTACACACTCCACTGAGGTTCTGCACACTTCCACTAAGGTCCTGCACACACTTTCTATGACGTTTCGCACGCTCCAGTTGAAGTCCTGCACACTTTCAACAACGTCTTACACAATTCCTCTGACGTCCTACACACTCCCACTGAAGTTCTGCACCCACTTCCACTAAGGTCCTGCACACTTTCTATGACGTTTCGCCCGCTCAGTTGAAGTCCCTGCACACTTTCAACAACGTCCCACCAATTTCTCTGACGTCCCTACACACTCCCCACTGAAGTTTTGCACACTTCCACTGGAGACCTGCACACTTTCTATATGACGTTTCGCACGCTCCGGTTGGAGTCCTGCACACCTTCGACAACGTCTTCTCTGACGTACCACACTCCCACTGACGTAAGTTCTGCCCACTTCCCATAAGGTTCCTGCACACACTTTCTGT
This sequence comes from Aplectana chamaeleonis, assembly GCA_029168955.1. Classification (NCBI taxonomy): domain Eukaryota; kingdom Metazoa; phylum Nematoda; class Chromadorea; order Rhabditida; family Cosmocercidae; genus Aplectana; species Aplectana chamaeleonis. The sequence goes on along the minus strand of JAPDOI010000047.1, from coordinate 2,866,877 downwards.
AACGTTTCGCACGCTCCAGTTGAAGTCCTGCACACTTTACCAACAACGTCTTACACGCAATTCCTCTGACGTCCTACACACTCCACTGAAGTTCTGCACACTTCCACTAAGGTCCTGCACACTTTCTATGACGTTTCGCACTCTGGATTGAAGTCCTGCACACTTTCAACAACGTCTTACTAATTTCTCTGACGTCCTACACACTCCCCACTGAAGTTCTGCACACTTCCACTAAGGTCCTGCCACACTTTCTATGACGTTTTGCACGCTCTGGTTGAAGTCCTGCACACTTTCAACAACGTCTTACAGTTTCTACGACGTCCCCTACACACTCCCACTGAAGTTCTGCACACTTCCACTAAGGTCCTGCACACTGCTATGACGTTTCACATGCTCCAGTTGAAGTCAGCACACTTTCAACAACGTCCTATACAATTTACTCTGACGTCCTACACACTCCCACTAAAGTTCTGCACACTTTCACTAAGGTCCTGCACACTTTCTATGACGTTTCGCACGCTCCAGTTGAAGTCGCACACACTTTCAGTAACGTCTTACACAATTTATCTGACGTCCTACACACTCCCACTGAAGTTCTGCACACCTCCACTAAGGTCCTGCACACTTTCTATGACAGTTCGCATGCTCAGTTGGAAGTCCTGCACACTTTCAACAACGTCTTACACAGAATTTCTCTGACGTCCTACACACTCCCACTGAAGTTCTGCACACTTCCACTAAGGTCCTGCACACTTTCTATGACGTTTCGCATGCTCCAGTTGGAGTCCTGCACACTTTCGACAACGTCTTACACAATTTCTCTGACGTCTTTACACTCCCACTGAGGTTCTGCACACTTCCACTGGAGTCCTGCACACTTTCTATGACGTTTCGCACGCTCCAGTTGAAGTCCTGCACACTTTCAACAACGTCCTACACAATTTCTCTGACGTCCTACACACTCCCACTGAAGTTCTGCACACTTCCACTAAGGTCCTGCACACTTTCTATGACGTTTCGCCCGCTCCAGTTGAAGTCCTGCACACTTTCAACAACGTCCTACACAATTTCTCTAACGTCCTACACACTCCCACTGAAGTTCTGCAAACTTCCACTGGGTCCTGCACTTTCTATGACGTTTCGCCCGCTCAGTTGAAGTCTGCACACTTTCAACAACGTCTACACAATTTCTCGACGTCTACCTCCCACTGAAGTTCTGCAAACTTCCACTAAGGTCCTGCACACTTCCTGCTGACGTTTCGCATGCTCCAGTTGAAGTCTACCACTTTCAACAACGTCCTACACAATTTCTCTAACGTCCTACACAGTCCCACTGAGATTTTGCGCTACTAAGGACCTGCACACTTTCTATGACGTTTCGCATGCTCCAGTTGAGTCCGCACTTTCGACAACGTCTTACACAATTTCTCTGACGTACTACACACACTCCCTGAGGTTCTGCACTTCCACTGGGTCCTGCACTTTCTGCGACGTTTCGCACGCTCCGGTTGAAGTCCTGCACGCTGCTAACAACGTCTTACAATTCCTCTGACGTCCTACACACTCCCACTGAAGTTCTGCACACTTCCACTGAGGTCCTGCACACTTTCTATGACGTTTCGCCCGCTCCAGTTGAAGTCCTGCACACTTTCAGCAACGTCTTACACAATTTCTCTGACGTCCTACACACTCCCACTGAAGTTCTGCACACTTCCACTAAAAGGTCCTGCACACTTTCTATGACGTTTCGCATGCTCTCCAGTTGGAAGTCCTGCACACTTTCGACAACGTCTTACACAATTTCTCTGACGTACTACACACTCCCACTGAGGTTCTGCACACTTCCACTAAGGTCCCTGCACACTTTCTATGACGTTTCGCACGCTCCAGTTGAAGTCCTGCACACTTTCAACAACGTCTTACACAATTTCTCTGACGTCCTACACAGTCCCCACACAAGTTCTACACCCTTCCACTAAGGTCCTACACACTTTCTATGACGTTTCCTTCCCACTCCAGTTGAAGTCCTGCACACACTTTCAACAACGTCCTACACAATTTCTCTAACGTCCTACACACTCACACAAGTTCTGCACACTTCACTAGGTCCTGCACACTTTCTACCAGACGTTTCGCCCGCTCCCGGGTAATCCTGCACTTTCAACAACGTCCCTACACAATTTCTCTGACGTCACCACACTCCCACTGAAGTTCTGCAGCTTCCCTAAGGTCCCTGCACACTTCATGACGTTTGCGCGCCAGTTGAAGTCTGCACACTCAGCAACATTACACCAATTTCTCTAACGTCACCACAGTCCCACTTTGAAGTTTGCACACTTCCACTAAGGACCTGCCTTTGACGTTGCGTATCAGTTGCGTCCTGCACACTTTCGACAACGTCTTACACAATTTCTCTGACGTACTGCACACACTCCCACTGAGGTTCTGCACACAACCACTAAGGTCCTGCACACTTTCTATGACGTTCCTTGCACCCTCCAGTTGAAGTCCTGCACACTTTCAGCAACGTCTTACACAATTCCTCTGACGTCCTACACACTCCCACTGAAGTTCTGCTTTTACTTCCACTAAGGTCCCGCCACACTTTCTATGACGTTTCGCCCGCTCCAGTTGAAGTCCTGCACGCTTTCGACAACGTCACACACAATTTCTCTGACGTCCTACACACTCCCACTGAAGTTTGCACACTACTGAGACCTGCACTTTCTACTGGCGTTTCGCACGCTCAGTTGAGTCCTGCACCTTCGACAACATCTTTTTCAATTTCTCTGACGTACTACCCTCCACTGAGGTTCTGCACACTTCCACTAAGGTCCTGCACACTTTCTGTGACGTTTCGCCCGCTCCAGTTGAAGTCCTGCACACTTTCCAGCAACGTCTTACACAATTCCTCTGACGTCCTACACACTCCCGCTGAAGTTCTGCACACTTCCACTAAGGTCCTGCACACTTTCTATGACGTTTCGCACACTCTGGTTGAAGTCCTGCACACTTTCCAACAACATCCTACACAATTTCTCAGACGTCCTGCACACTCCACTGAAGTTCTGCACACTTCCACTGGGTCCTGCCGCTCTGTGACGGTTTGCACGCTCTGGTTGAGTCTGCACTTTCAACAACGTCTTACAGTTTTCTCATGACGTCCTGCACACTCACTGATTCTGCACTTCCACTAGGTCTGCACACTTTCTGCTGACGTTTCGCACGCTCAGTTGATCCAGCACACTTTCAACAACGTCCTATACAATTTCTCTGACGTCCTACACACTCCCACTGGTTCTTCCGCCACTGGGTCCTGCACACTTTCTATGACGTTTCGCACGCTCCAGTTGAAGTCCTGCACACTTTCAGCAACGTCTTACACAATTTATCTGACGTCCTACACACTCCCACTGAAGTTCTGCACACCTCACTAGGTCCTGCACTTTCTGCAGGCAGTTTATGCTCCAGTTGGTCTACACACTGTAGCGTCACTTCCCCCTACAATTTCTCTGACACGTCCTACACACTCCCACGGTTCTGCACCACTTCCACTAAGGTCCTGCACACTTTCTATGACGTTTCGCATGCTCCAGTTGAAGTCCTGCACACTTTCAACAACGTCCTACACAATTTCTCTAACGTCTACAGTCCCACAGTTTTGCACCACTTCTACTAAGGACCTGCACACTTTCTATGACGTTTCTTGCGCTCAGTTGGTCACTGCACTCAACAACGTCTTACACAATTTCTCTGACGTCCTACCGCTCCACTGAAGTTCTACGCTGGGTCTGCACACGCTTTCTATGACGTTTCGCCGCTCAGTTGAAGTCTGTACACTCAGCAACGTCTTTTAATTCTCTGACGTCTCACGCCACACGAGTTGCACACTTCCTGGGTCCTGCACACTTTCTATGACGTTTCGCCACTCAGTTGAAGTCCTGCACCGCACCAGCAACGTCTTACACAATTTCTTTGACGTCTTACACACACTCCCACTGAAGTTCTGCATACTTCCACTAAGGTCCTGCACACTTTCTATGACGTTTCGCATGCTCCAGTTGGAAGGTCCTGCACACTTTCGACAACGTCTTACACAATTTCTCTGACGTACTACACACTCCCACTGAGGTTCTGCACCCTTCACTACAAGGTCCTGCACTTTCTGTGACGTTTGCGCTGGTTGAGTCTGCCTTTTTCCAGCAACGTCTACAATTTATCAATCTCACTCCCGCAGTTCTACACTTCCTGGGTCCTGCACACTTTCTATGACGTTTCGCCCGCTCCAGTTGAAGTCCTGCACTTTCAACAACATCCTACCGTTTCTCTGGCAATCCTACACACTCCACTGAAGTTCTGCAGCTTCCTAAGGTCCTGCACACTTCTATGATTGCATTCATGCTCATTTAAGTCTGCACACTTTCAACAACGTCTACAATTTCAACGTCCTACACAGTCCCACTGAAGTTTTGCACACTTCCACTAAGGACCTGCACACTTTCTGCTGACGTTTCACGCATGCTCCAGTTGAGTCACACACTTCCGACAACGTCTTACACAATTTCTCGACGTACTACACACTCCCACTGAGGTTCTGCACTTCACTGGGTCTGCACTTTCTATGACGTTTCGCCATCGTTTGAAGTCCTGCACACTTTCAACAACGTCTTGCACAATTTCTCTGACGTCTACACCTCACTGAAGTTCTGCATACGCTACTAAGGTCCTGCCCTTTCTATGACGTTTCGCATGCTCCAGTTGAAGTCCTGCACCGCTGTGCGTCTTACACAATTTCTCTGACGTACTTGCACTCCCACCTGAGGTTCTGCACACTTCCACTAGGTCCTGCACTTTCTATGACGTTTCGCACGCTTCGGATCTGCACACTTTCAACAACGTCTAATTCTCTGACGTCTACACACCTCCCACAAAGTTCTGCACACTTCCACTAAGGTCCTGCACACTTTCTATGACGTTTCGCCCGCTCAGTTGAAGTCCTGCACACTTTCAACAACGTCTTACACAATTTCTGCAGACGTCCTACACACTCCCACTGAAGTTCACAAACTTCCGCTAAGTCCTCACGCTTCCTATGACGTTTCGCATGCTCCAGTTGAAGTCCTGCGCTCATAGTCACAATTTCTCTAACATCGTCCCTGAGTTTGCTTTACTAAGGACCTGCACACTTTCTATGACAGTTCTGTGCTCAGTTGGAGTCCACTGCACACTTTCGACAACGTCACACACGTTTCTCTGACGTACTACACGCCCTGAGGTTCTACGCTTCCTGGGTCTGCACACTTTGTGACGTTTCGCACGCTCAGTTGAAGGTCTGCTTTCAGCAACGTCTTAAATTCTCAACGATCTACACTCCCAAGTTCTGCACACTTCCACTAAGGTCCTGCCCACTTTCTATGACGTTTCGCCCGCTCCAGTTGAAGTCCTGCACTGTAACGTCTACACAATTCTCGACGTCTGCCGCTCCCTGATTTGCACACACTTCCACTAGGACCTGCACACTTTCAACGACGTTCTTGCTCAGTTGGTCTGCACTGCTTCACGACAACGTCTTTACAATTTTCTCTGTGACGTACTACACCTCCACTGAGGTTCTGCACACTTCCACTAAGGTCCTGCACACTTTCTATGACATTCCTTGCTCAGTTGAAGTCCTTGCGCCTCAACAACGTCTTACACAATTCCTCTGACGTCCCTACACACTCCCACTGAAGTTCTGCGCTACTAAGGTCCTGCACACTTTCTATATGACTGTTCACTGCGCTCTAGTTGAAGTCCTGCACACTTTCAACAACGTCTTACACAATTTCTCTGACGTCCTACACACTCACTACTGAAGTTCTGCACACTTCCACTAAAATTCCTCCACCTTTCCTATATGACGTTTCGCACGCTCTAGTTGAAGTCCTGCACTTTCAACAACGTCTTACACAGTTTCTCAACGTCTACACTCCTGAAGTTCACGCACGCTTCCACTCCCAGGTCCTGCACTTTTTCTATGACGTTTACTTTACGCTCAGTTGAAATCCCTTTGCTTTCAACAACGTCCTATACAATTAACAAACGTCCTCACACTCCCACTGAGTTCTGCACTTCCCTAAGGTCTGCACACTTTCTATGACATTTCTTTGCTCAGTTGAAGTCACCGCACTTTCAACAACGTCTTACATATTTATCCTACCGACGTCCCTACACACTCCACTGAAGTTCTGCACCTCCCACTAAGGTCCATACACTTTCTATGACAGTTGCATGCTCGATTGAAGTCTGCACACTTTCAACAACGTCTTACATTTCTCTGACAGTCCCTACTCCCTTTAAGTTCTGCACACATAACTAAGGTCCTGCACCACTTTCCATGACGTTTCCTCCGAAGTTGAAGTCCTGCACACTTTAAACAACGTCCTACAATTTCTCTAACGTCCTACAGTCCACTGAAGTTTTGCACACTTCCGCTAAGGACCTGCACACTCTGTGACGTTGCGCTCAGTTGGAAGTCTGCACACTTTCGACAACGTCTTACACAATTTCTCTGACGTCCGCCCACTGATTCTGCGCTTCACTGGAGTCCTGCACACTTTCTATGACGTTTCGCCCGCTCCAGTTGAAGTCCTGTACACTTTCAGCAACGCGTCTTACACAATTCCTCTGACGTCTGCACTCCATGATTCTACACTTCCACTATGAGTCCTGCACACTTTCATGACGTTCGCCCGCTCCGGTTGAAGTCACTGCGCACCAGCAACGTCTTACACAATTTCTCTGACGTCTTACACACTCCCTGAAGTTCTGCCTTCTTCACCAGGGTCTGCACTTTCTATGACGTTTCGCACGCTCCAGTTGAAGTCCTGCGCTTTCCAGCAGCAACGTCTTACACAGTTTCTCTGACGTCCTACACACTCCCACTGAAGTTCTGCACACTTCCACTGGGTCCTGCACACTTTCTGTGACGTTTCGCACGCTCCAGTTTAAGTCCTGCACACTTTCAAAAACGTCTTACACAATTTCTCTGACGTCCTACACACTCCCTGAGTTCTGCACTTCCATAAGGTCCTACACTCATGACGTTTCGCACGCTCGGTTGAAGTCCTGCCGCTGCAACGTCTTACAATTCTCTGACGTCTACACTCCCGCGAAGTTCTGCACACTTCCACTAAGGTCCTGCACACTTTCTGTGACGTTTCGCATGCTCCCAGTTGAAGTTCTGCACACTTTCAACAACGTCCTACACAATTTCTCTAACGTACTACACAGTCCACTGAAGTTTTGCACACTTCCACTAAGGACCTGCACACTTTCTATGACGTTTCGCACTTTTGCTCCAGTTGGAGTCCTGCACACTTTCGACAACGTCTTACACAATTTCTCTGACGTACTACACACTCCCACGGAAGTTCTGCACACTTCCCACTAAGATCCTGCACACTTTCAACAACGTCTACAATTTCTCTTACGTCCTACACACTCACTGAGTTTGCACACTTCAAGGTCCTGCACACTTTCCTATGACGTTTCGCACGCTCCAGTTGAAGTCCTGCACACTTTCGACAACGTCTTGCATTTCTCTGACGTCTACACACTCCCGCAAGTTTTACACTTCCACTAGGTCCTGCACACTTTCAACAACGTCTACACAATTTCTCTAACGTCCTACACACTCCCACTGAAGTTTTGCACACTTCCACTAAGGTCCTGCACACTTTCTATGACGTTTCGTACGCTCCAGTTAAAGTCCTGCACACTTTCGACAACGTCTTACACAATTTCTCTGACGTCCTACACACTCCCACTGAAGTTTTGCACACGCCCACCGGAGTCCTGCACACTGCCGACGTTCGCACGCTCCAGTTGAAGTCCTGCACACTTTTAACAACGTCTTACAGATTGCGGCGTCTCCCTCCCCACTGAGTTCTGCACCGCCACTAAGGTCACCACTTTGTGCTGTTGATTCGCACGCTCAGTTGAAGTCCTGCACACTCCACGCCTCCGACAACGTCCTACACAATTTCTCTAACGTCACACACCCGCAGAGTTTTGCACACTTCCCACTAAGGTCCTGCACACTTTCTGCTATATGACGTTTCGCACGCTCCAGTTGAGAGTGCTGCACACTTTCGACAACGTCTTACACAATTTCTCTGACGTCCTACACACTCCCACTGAAGTTATGCACACTTCCCACTAAGGTCCTGCACACTTTCTGCGACGTTTCGCCCGCTCCAGTTGAAGTCCTGCACACTTTCAACAACGTCTTACACAATTTCTCTGACGTCCCTACACACTCCCACTGAAGTTTTTGCACACTTCCACTAAGGTCCTGCACACACTTTCTATGACATTTCGCACGCTCCAGTTGAAGTCCTGCACGCACCAGCAACGTCTTACACAATTCCTCTGACGTCCTACACACTCCCACTGAAGTTCTTGCACCGCCTTCCACTAGAGTCCTGCACGCACTTTCTGCTGACGTTTCGCACGCGCTCAGTTGAAGTCCTGCACACTTTCAGCAACGTCCTACACAATTTCTCTGGCGTCCTACACACTCCCCACTGAAGTTCTGCACACTTCCACTAAGGTCCTGCACACTTTGTATGACGTTTCGCCCGCTCCAGTTGAAGTCCTGCACACTCTCAACAACGTCCTACACCATTTATGACGTCCTACACACTCCCACTGAAGTTCTGCACACTTCCACTAAGGTCCTGCACACACTTTCTATGACGTTTCGCCCGCTCCAGTTGAAGTCCTGCACACTTTCAACAATCTTACACAATTCCTCTGACGTCTCTACACACTCCCACTGAAGTTCTGCACACTTCCACTGGAGTCCTGCACACTTTCTATGACGTTTCGCACGCTCCAGTTGAAGTCCTGCACACTTTAACAACGTCTACAATTTCTCTGACGTCTCACCTCCCACTGAAGTTCTACTGCCCACTAAGGTCTACACACTTTCTATGACGTTTCTTTGCTCAGGTTGAAGTCTACGCACCAGCAACGTCTTACACAATTTATCTGACGTCCTACACACTCCCACTGAAGTTCTGCACACCTCCACTAAGGTCCTGCACACTTTCTATGACGGTTCGCATGCTCCAGTTGAAGTCCTGCACACTTTCAACAACGTCTTACACAATTTCTCTGACGTCCTACACATTCCCACTGAGAAGTTCTTGCACACTTCCACTTTAAGGTCCTGCACTTTCATGACGTTCGCATGCCTCAGTTGAAGTCCTGCACGCTTAACATCCTACACAATTTCTCTAACGTCTACACAGTCCCACTGAAGTTTGCACGCCCACTAAGGACCTGCACACTTTCTATACAAACGTTTCGCGCGCTCCAGATTGAGTCCTGCACACTTTCGACAACGTCTTACACAATTCCTCTGACGTACTACTCCCACTGAGGGTTCTGCACACACTTCCACTAGGTCTGCACACTTTCAGCAACGTCCTACACAATTTCTCTGACGTCCCGCACTCCCATACTGAAGTTTTTGCACACTTCCACTAAGGTCCTGCACTTTCTTTGACGTTTCGCACGCTCCAGTTGAAGTCCTACACACTTTCAAACAACGTCTTACACAATTTCTCTGACGATCCCACACACTCCCACTGGGAAGTTTTTGCACCGCATCTACCCAGGTCCTACACAATTTCTATGACGTTTCGCGCTCCAGATCTGCGCACTTTCAACAAACGTCTTACACAATTCCTCCTGACGTCCTGCACACTCCCACTGAAGTTCTGCACACTTCCACTAAGGTCCTGCACACTTTCTGCATGACGTTTCGCACGCTCCAGTTGAAGTCCTGCACACTTGCATGACAACGTCCTACACAATTTCTCCTAACGTCCCACACCCCTCCCACTGAAGTTTTGCACACTTCCACTAAGGTCCTGCACACTTTCTATGACGTTTCGCACGCTCCAGTTGAAGTCCTGCACCACTTTCGAACAACGTCTTACACAATTTCTCTCTGACGTCCTACACACTCCCACTGGAAGTTCTGCACACACTTCCACCAAGGTCCTGGCACACTTTCTATGACGTTTCGCACGCTCCAGTTGAAGTCCTGCACACTTTCAACAACGTCTTACACCATTTCTCTCTGACGTCCTACACACTCCACTGAAGTTTTGCACACTTCCACTAAGGTCCTGCACGACACTTTCTATGACGTTTCGGCACGCTCCAGTTGAAGTCCTGCACGCACTTTCGACAACGTCCTACACAATCTCCTCTCCGACGTCCTACACCTCCCACTGGGAAGTTCTGCACACTTCCACTAAGGTATCCTGGGTACACTTTGTATATGACGTTTCGCACGCTCCAGTTGAAGTGCACTTTCCCAGCAACGTCCTACTAATTTCTCTAACGTCCCACACACTCCCTGAGGTTCTGCACACTTCCACTAGGTCCTGCACACTTTCGACAACGTCCTACACAATTTCTCTGACGTCCTACACACTCCCACTGAAGTTCTGCACACTTCCACTAAGGTCCTGCACACTTTCTATGACGTTTCGCACATGCTCCAGCGCTGAAGTCCTGCACACTTTCAACAACGTCTTACACAATTTCTCTCTGACGTCCTACACACTCCCACTGAAGTTCTGCACACTCCACTAAGGTCCTGCACACTTTCTATGACGTTTCGCACGCTCCAGTTTGAAGTCCTGCACACTTTCAACAACGTCCTGCCACAATTTCTCTAACCGTCCTACACATCCCCACCGAAGTTCCTGCACACTTCCACTAAGGTCCTGCACACTTTGTATGACGTTTTCGCACGCTCAGTTGAAGTCCTGCACACTCACACTTTCGACAACGTCCTACAATTCTCTAACGTCCCACACACTCCCTGAAGTTTTACACTTCCACTGGAGTCCTGCACACTTTCTACTGACGTTTGCTCAGTTGAGAAGTCCTGCACACTTTCGACAACGTCTTACACAATTTCTCTGACGTCCTTACACACTCCCACTGAAGTTTTGCACACACTTCCACTAAGGTCCTGCACACTTTCTATGGGCGACGTTTCGCCAGCCAGTTGATACCACGCGCCGCCCAACGTCTACAATTTCTCTGACGTCTACTCCACGAAGTTTTGCACACTTCACTAAGGTCCTGCACACTATGACGTTTCGCACGCTCCAGTTGAAGTCCTGCACACTTTCAACAACGTCTTACACAATTTCTCTTCAACGTCCTACACTGCGAAGTTCTACACACTTCCACTGAGTCCTGCACACTTTCTATATGACGTTTCGCACGCTCAGTTGAAAGTCCTGCACTTTTCAACAGCATCCTCTACAATTTCTCACTGACGTCTACACACTCCCTGAAGTTCTGCACACTTCCACTGAGTCCTGCACACTTTGTATGATTCTGCACTCCAGTTGAAGTCTGCACCTCTCAGCAACGTCTACACAATTTCTCTGGCGTCCTGCCTCCCACCTGGAAGTTCTGCACACACCTCCACTAAGGTCCTGCACACCACTTTCTATGACGTTTCGCATCGCTCCAGTTGAAGTCCTGCACACTTTCGACAACGTCTTACACAATTTCTCTGACGTCCTACACACTTTCCAACACTGGAAGTTCTGCACACTTCCACTAAGGTCACTGCACACTTTCTTATGACGTTTCGCACGCTCCAGTTGAAGTCCTGCACACTTTCAACAACGTCCTACACAATTTCTCTGACGTCCTACACACCTCCCACTGAAGTTCTGGCACACTTCTCCACTAAGGTCCTGCACACTTTCATATGACGTTTCGCACGCTCTCAGTTGAAGTCCTGCACACTTTCGAACAACGTCTTACACAATTTCTCTCTAACGTCCTACACACTCCCACTGAAGTTCTGCACACTTCCACTAAGGAGTCCTGCACACTTTATATGACAGTTTCGCACGCTCCAGTTAGCGAAGTCCTGCACACTTTCGACAACGCTCTTACACAATTTCTCTGACGTCCTACACACTCCCACTGAAGTTCTGCACACTTCCACTAAGGTCCTGCATACTGATGACGTTTCCCCGCATGCTCCAGTTGAAGTCCTGCACACTTTCAACGCAACGTCTTACACACAATTCTCAGTCCTACACATTCACTGAAGTTCACACACTTCCGCACTAAGGTCCTGCACACTTTCTATGACGTTTCGCATGCTCCAGTTGAAGTCCTGCACACTTTCAGCAACGTCCTACACAATTTCTCTGACGTCCTACACAGTCCCACTGAAGTTTTGCACCGCCGCTAAGGACCTGCACCTCCTTGACGTTCCACTTTTGCTCCAGTTGAGTGCACTCGACAACGTCTTACAATTCCTCTGACGTACTACTCCCACTGAGGTTCTGCACACTTCCACTAAGTCTTACACTTTCAACAACGTCCTACACAATTTCTCTGACGTCTACACACTCCCATTGAAGTTTTACTTCCTGGGTCCTGCACACTTTCTATGACGTTTCGCGCCTGGCTCCAGTTGAAGTCCTGCACACTTCTCTCAACAACGTCCTACACAATTTCTCTGACGTCCCACACACTCCCACGGTAATTGAAGTTCTGGGCACACTTCCACTAAGGTCCCGCACACTTCTCTATGACGTCTGCTCTCGCACGCTCCAGTTGAAGTCCTGCACACTTTCAACAACGTCTTACACCAATTTCTCTGGACGTCCCACACACTCCCACTGGGAAGTTCTTGCACACCTTCCACCAAGGTCCTGCACACTTTCTATGACGTTTCGCACGCTCCAGTTGAAGTCCTGCACACTTTTCAACAACGTCTTACACAATTCCATTCTGACGTCCTACACACTCCCCACTGAAGTTCTGGGCACACTTCCACTAAGGTCCTGCACACTTTCTATGACGTTTCGCACGCTCCAGTTGAAGTCCTGCACACTTTCAACAACGTCCCTACACAATTTCTCTGGACGTCCTACACACTCCCACTGAAGTTCTGCACACTTCCACTAAGGTCCCTGTACACTTTGTATGACGTTTCGCACGCTCCAAAGTTGAAGTCCTGCACACTCTCAACAACGTCTTACACAATTTCTCTGACGTCCTACACACTCCCACTGAAGTTTTGCACACTTCCACTAAGGTCCTGCACACTTTCTATGACGTTTCGCCCGCTCCAGTTGAAGTCCTGCACACTTTCAACAACGTCTTACACAATTCCTCTGACGTCCTACACACTCCCACTGGGAAGTTCTGCACACTTCCACCAAGGTCCTGCACACTTCTATGACGTTTCAGCACGCTCCAGTTGAAGTCCTGCACACTTTCAACAACGTCCTACACAATTTCTCTGACGTCCCTACACACTCCCACTGGAAGTTCTGCACACCTCCACCATAGGTCCTGCACACACTTTCTATGACGTTTCGCACGCTCCAGTTGAAGTCCTGCACACTTTCAACAACGCGTCTTACACAATTTATCTGACGTCTACACACTCCCACTGAAGTTCTGCACACCTCCTGGAGTCCTGCACACTTTCTATGACAGTTCGCATGCTCCAGTTGAAGTCCTGCACACTTTCAACAACGTCTTACACAATTTCCCATCTGGACGTCCTACACACTCCCCCTCCCACTGAAGTTCTGCACACACTTCCACTAAGGTCCTGGCAATCACACTTTCTATGACGTTTCGCATGCTCCAGTTGGAAGTCCTGCACACTTTCAACAACGTCCTACACAATTTCTCTTGACGTCCTACACACTCCCACTGGGAAGTTCTGCACACTTCTCCACTAAGGTCCTGCACACTTTTCTATGACGTTTCGGCACGGCTCCAGCTAGGAGTCCTACACTTTCGACAACGTCTTACAATTCCTCTGACGTACTACACACACTCCCACGCAGGAGTTCTGCACACTTCCACTAAGGTCCTGCACACTCTCTTCAACAACGTCCTACACAATTTCCTCTGACGTCCTACTTACACTCCCACACACAGAAGTTCTGCACACTTCCACTCAAAGGTCCTGCACACTTTGCTATGACGTTTCGGGCACCGCTCCAGTTGGAAGTCCCGCACTTTCGACAACGTCTTCTCTGACGTCCTACACACTCCCTGAAGTTTTGCACCTTCCACTGGGTCCTGCACACTTTCTGCTATGACGTTTCGCACGCTCCAGTCTGCACTCAACAACGTCCCACACAGCAAATTTCTCCTGACGTCCCACACACACCTCCCACTGAAGTTCCCTGCACACACTTCCACTAAGGTCCTGCACACTTTCTATGACGGCATTTCGCATGCTCCAGTTGGGAAGTCCTGCACACTTTTCAACAAACGTCCTTACACAATTTCTCTAACGTCCCACACACAGTCCCACCTGAGGTTTTGCAACACTTCCACTAAGGTCCTGCACACTTTCTAAGTGACGTTTCGCATGCTCCAGTTGAAGTCCTGCACACTTTCGACAACGTCTTATACAATTTCTCTGACGTCCTACACACCTCCCACTGAAGTTCTGCACACACTTCCCACTAAGCTGTCCCGCACACTTTCTATGACGCGTTTCGCCCGCATCACCCAGTTGAAGTCCTGCACACTTTCAACAACGTCTTACACAATTTATCTGACGTTTTCCCCACACACTCCCACTGGGAAGTTCTGCACACCTCCACTAAGGTCCTGCACAACTTTCTATGACGTTTCAGCATGCTCCAGTTGAAGTCCCGCACACTTTCAACAACGTCTTACACAATACCCCTCTCTGACGTCCTACACACTCCCACCGAAGTTCTGCAACACACCTCCACTAAGGTCCTGCACACTTTCTATATGACGTTTCGCACGCTCCAGCTGAAGTCCTGCACACTTTCAACAACGTCTTACACAATTTCTCTGGACGTCCTACACACTCCTCCCACTGAAGTTCTGCACACTTCCACTAAGGTCCTGCACACTTTCTATGACGTTTCGCATGCTCCAGTTGAAGTCCTGCACACTCCTTCAACAACGTCCTACACAATTTCTCTAACGTCTCCACACAGTCCCACTGGAAGTTTTGCACACTTCCACTAAGGACCTGCGGGGTATCACACTTTCTATGACGTTTCTTCGCACGCTCCCAGTTGGAGTCCTGCACACTTTCGACAACGTCCTGGCTAGCCACAATTTCTCTGACGTCCCACACACTCCCACTGAAGTTCTGCACACTTCCACTAAGGTCCTGCACACTTTCAACAACGTCCTACACAATTTCTCTGACGTCCTACACACTCCCACCGAAGTTCTGCACACTTCCACTAAGGTCCCGCACACTTTCTATGACGTTTCGCACGCTCCAGTTGAAGTCCTGCACACTTTCAACAACGTCCTGTTACACAATTTCTCTGACGTCCCACTCACCCACTGAAGTTCTGCACACTTCCACTTGGTCCTGCACACTTTCTATGACGTTTCGCCCGCTCCAGCTGAAGTCCCGCACACTTTCAACAACGTCTTACACAATTTCTCTGACGTCCTACACACTCCCACCGAAGTTCTGCACACCTCCACTAAGGTCCTGCACACTTTCTATGACGTTTCGCCTGCACGCTCCAGCTGAAGTCCTGCACACTTTCGACAACGTCTTACACAATTTCTCTGACGTCCCACTACACACTTCCTCTGAAGTTCTGCACACTTCCACTAAGGTCCTGCACACTTTCTATGACGTTTCGCACGCTCCAGTTGAAGTCCTGCACACTTTCAACAACGTCTTACACAATTTCTCTGACGTCCTACACACTCCCACTGAAGTTCTGCACACACTTCCACTAAGGTCCTGCACACTTTCTATGACGTTTCGCACGCTCCAGTTGAAGTCCTGCACACTTTCAACAACGTCCTACACAATTTCTCTGACGTCCCACACACTCCCACTGAAGTTCTGCACACTTCCACTAAGGTCCTGCACACACTTTCTATGACGTTTCGCACGCTCCAGTTGAAGTCCTGCACACTTCAACAACGTCCCACACAATTTCTCTGACGTCCTACACACTCCCACTGAAGTTCTGCACACTTCCACTAAGGCCCTGCACCCTTTCTATGACGTTTCGCACGCTCCAGTTGAAGTCCTGCACACTTTCAGCAACGTCTTACACAATTTCTCTGACGTCCTACACACTCCCACTGAAGTTCTGCACACTTCCACTAAGGTCCTGCACACTTTCTATGACGTTTCGCATGCTCCAGTTGGAAGTCCTGCACACTTTCAACAACGTCTTACACAATTTCTCTGACGTCCTACACACTCCCACCGAAGTTCTGCACACTTCCACCAAGGTCCTGCACACTTTCTATGACGTTTCGCACGCTCCAGTTGAAGTCCTGCACACTTTCAACAACGTCTTACACAATTTATCTGACGTCCCACACACTCCCACTGAAGTTCTGCACACTTCCACAAAGGTCCTGCACACTTTCTATGACGTTTCGCATGCTCCAGTTGAAGTCCTGCACACTTTCAACAACGTCTTACACAATTTCTCTGACGTCCTACACACTCCCACTGAAGTTCTGCACACTTCCACTAAGGTCCTGCACACTTTCTATGACGTTTCGCATGCTCCAGTTGAAGTCCTGCACACTTTCAACAACGTCCTACACAATTTCTCTGACGTCCTACACACTCCCACTGAAGTTCTGCACACTTCCACTAAGGTCCTGCACACTTTCTATGACGTTTCGCCCGCTCCAGTTGAAGTCCTGCACACTTTCAACAACGTCCTACACAATTTCTCTGACGTCCTACACACACTCCCACCGAAGTTCTGCACACTTCCATTGGGTCCCGCACACTTTCTATGCCGTTTCGCACGCTCCAGTTGAAGTCCTGCACACTTTCAACAACGTCTTACACAATTTATCTGACGTCCTACACACTCCCACAGAAGTTCTGCACACTTCCACTAAGGTCCTGCACACTTTCTATGACGTTTCGCACGCTCCAGTTAAAGTCCTGCACACTTTCAACAACGTCTTACACAATTTCTCTGACGTCCCACACACTCCCACTGAAGTTCTGCACACTTCCACCAAGGTCCTGCACACTTTCTATGACGTTTCGCACGCTCCAGTTGAAGTCCTGCACACCTTTCAACAACGTCTTACACAATTTCTCTGACGTCCTACACACTCCCACTGGAAGTTCTGGCACACTTCCACTAAGGTCCTGCACACTTTCTATGACGTTTCGCACGCTCCAGTTGAAGTCCTGCACACTTTCGACAACGTCTTACACAATTTCTCTGACGTCCTACACACTCCCACTGGAAGTTCTGCACACCTTCCACTAAGGTCCTGCACACTTTCTATGACGTTTCGCACGCTCCAGTTGAAGTCCTGCACACTTTCAACAACGTCCTACACAATTTCTCTGACGTCCCACACACTCCCACCGAAGTTCTACACACTTCCACCAAGGTCCTGCACACTTTCTATGACGTTTCGCACGCTCCAGCTGAAGTCCTGCACACTTTCAACAACGTCTTACACAGTTTCTCTGACGTCCTACACACTCCCACTGAAGTTCTGCACACTTCCACTAAGGTCCTGCACACTTTCTATGACGTTTCGCACGCTCCAGTTGAAGTCCTGCACACTTTCAACAACGTCCTACACAATTTCTCTGACGTCCTACACACTCCCACTGAAGTTCTGCACACTTCCACTAAGGTCCTGCACACTTTCTATGACGTTTCGCACGCTCCAGTTGAAGTCCTGCACACTTTCAACAACGTCTTACACAATTTATCTGACGTCCTACACACTCCCACTGAAGTTCTGCACACTTCCACTAAGGTCCTGCACACTTTCTATGACGTTTCGCATGCTCCAGTTGAAGTCCTGCACACTTTCAACAACGTCTTACACAATTTCTGACGTCCCACACACTCCCACTGAAGTTCTGCACACTTCCACTCAAGGTCCTGCACACTTTCTATGACGGTTCGCATCCTCCAGTTGAACCCCTGCACTCCTTCAACAACGTCTTACACAATTTCTCTGACGTCCTACACACTCCCACTGAAGTTCTGCACACTTCCACTAAGGTCCTGCACACTTTCTATGACGTTTCGCATGCTCCAGTTGAAGTCCTGCACACTTTCAACAACGTCTTACACAATTTCTCTGACGTCCCACACAGTCCCACTGGGAAGTTCTGCACACTTCCACTAAGGTCCTGCACACTTTCTATGACGTTTCGCACGCTCCAGTTGAAGTCCTGCACACTTTCAACAACGTCTTACACAATTTCTCTGACGTCCCACACACTCCCACTGAAGTTCTGCACACTTCCACTAAGGTCCTGCACACTTTCTATGACGTGCTCGGGCACGCTCCAGCTGGAGTCCTGCACACTTCGACAACGTCTTACACAATTCCTCTGACGTCCTACACACTCCCACTGAAGTTCTGCACACCTCCACCAAGGTCCTGCACACTTTCTATGACGTTTCGCACGCCCAGTTGAAGTCCTGCACACTTTCAACAACGTCCTACACAATTTCTCTGACGTCCTACACACTCCCATTGAAGTTTTGCACACTTCCACTAAGGTCCTGCACACTTTCTTTGACGTTTCGCACGCTCCAGTTGAAGTCCTGCACACTTTCGACAACGTCTTACACAATTTCTCTGACGTCCTACACACTCCCACTGAAGTTTTGCACACTTCCACTAAGGTCCTGCACACTTTCTATGACGTTTCGCACGCTCCAGTCTGCACACTTTCAACAACGTCTTACACAATTCCTCTGACGTCCTGCACACTCCCACTGAAGTTCTGCACACTTCCACTAAGGTCCTGCACACTTTCTATGACGTTTCGCACGCTCCAGTTGAAGTCCTGCACACTTTCGACAACGTCCTACACAATTTCCCTAACGTCCCACACCCTCCCACTGAAGTTTTGCACACTTCCACTAAGGTCCTGCACACTTTCTATGACGTTTCGCACGCTCCAGTTGTAGTCCTGCACACTTTCGACAACGTCTTACACAATTTCTCTGACGTCCTACACACTCCCACTGAAGTTCTGCACACTTCCACTAAGGTCCTGCACACTTTCTATGACGTTTCGCCCGCTCCAGTTGAAGTCCTGCACACTTTCAACAACGTATTACACATTTTCTCTGACGTCCTACACACTCCCACTGAAGTTTTGCACACTTCCACTAAGGTCCTGCACACTTTTTATGACGTTTCGCACGCTCCAGTTGAAGTCCTGCACACTTTCGACAACGTCCTACACAATTTCTCTAACGTCCTACACACTCCCACTGAAGTTTTGCACACTTCCACTAAGGTCCTGCACACTTTCTATGACGTTTCGCACGCTCCAGTTGAAGTCCTGCACACTTTCGACAACGTCTTACACAATTTCTCTGACGTCCTACACACTCCCACTGAAGTTCTGCACACTTCCACTAAGGTCCTGCACACTTTATATGACGTTTCGCATGCTCCAGTTGAAGTCCTGCACACTTTCAACAACGTCCTACACAATTTCTCTAACGTCCTACACAGTCCCACTGAAGTTTTGCACACTTCCACTAAGGACCTGCACACTTTCTATGACGTTTCGCACGCTCCAGTTGAAGTCCTGCACACTTTCGACAACGTCCTACACAATTTCTCTAACGTCCCACACACTCCCACTGAGGTTCTGCACACTTCCACTAAGGTCCTGCACACTTTCAACAACGTCCTACACAATTTCTCTGACGTCCTACACACTCCCACTGAAGTTTTGCACACTTCCACTAAGGTCCTGCACACTTTGTATGACGTTTCGCACGCTCCAGTTGAGGTCCTGCACACTTTCGACAACGTCTTACACAATTTCTCTAACGTCCCACACATTCCCACTGAAGTTTTGCACACTTCCACTAAGGTCCTGCACACTTTCTATGACGTTTCGCACGCTCCAGTTGAAGTCCTGCACACTTTCGACAACGTCTTACACAATTTCTCTGACGTCCTACACACTCCCACTGAAGTTATGCACACTTCCACTAAGGTCCTGCCACTTTCTATGACGTTTCGCCCGCTCCAGTTGAAGTCCTGCACACTTTCAACAACGTCCTACACAATTTCTCTGACGTCCTACACACTCCCACTAAAGTTTTGCACACTTCCACTAAGGTCCTGCACACTTTCTATGACGTTTCGCACGCTTCAGTTGAAGTCCTGCACACTTTCGACAACGTCCTACACAATTTCTCTAACGTCCTACACACTCCCACTGAAGTTTTGCACACTTCCACTAAGGTCCTGCACACTTTATATGACGTTTCGCACGCTCCAGTTGAAGTCCTGCACACTTTCGACAACGTCTTACACAATTTCTCTGACGTCCTACACACTTCCACTGAAGTTCTGCACACTTCCACTAAGGTCCTGCACACTTTCTATGACGTTTCGCACGCTCCAGTTGAAGTCCTGCACACTTTCAACAACGTCCTACACAATTTCTCTGACGTCCTACACACTCCCACTGAAGTTCTACACACTTCCACTAAGGTCCTGCACACTTTCTATGACGTTTCGCCCGCTCCAGTTGAAGTCCTGCACACTTTCAACAACGTCTTACACAATTCCTCTGACGTCCTACACACTCCCACTGAAGTTCTGCACACTTCCACTAAGGTCCTGCACACTTTCTATGACGTTTCGCACGCCCAGTTGAAGTCCTGCACACCTTCGACAACGTCTTACACAATTTCTCTGACGTCCCACACACTCCCACTGAAGTTCTGCACACTTCCACTAAGGTCCTGCACACTTTATATGACGTTTCGCATGCTCCAGTTGAAGTCCTGCACACTTTCAACAACGTCCTACACAAATTCTCTAACGTCCCACACAGTCCCACTGAAGTTTTGCACACTTCCACTAAGGACCTGCACACTTTCTATGACGTTTCGCACGCTCCAGTTGAAGTCCTGCACACTTTCGACAACGTCCTACACAATTTCTCTAACGTCCCACACACTCCCACTGAGGTTCTGCACACTTCCACTAAGGTCCTGCACACTTTCAACAACGTCCTACACAATTTCTCTGACGTCCTACACACTCCCACTGAAGTTTTGCACACTTCCACTAAGGTCCTGCACACTTTGTATGACGTTTCGCACGCTCCAGTTGAAGTCCTGCACACTTTCGACAACGTCCTACACAATTTCTCTAACGTCCCACACACTCCCACTGAAGTTTTGCACACTTCCACTAAGGTCCTGCACACTTTCTATGACGTTTCGCACGCTCCAGTTGAAGTCCTGCACACTTTCGACAACGTCTTACACAATTTCTCTGACGTCCTACACACTCCCACTGAAGTTATGCACACTTCCACTAAGGTCCTGCCACTTTCTATGACGTTTCGCCCGCTCCAGTTGAAGTCCTGCACACTTTCAACAACGTCCTACACAATTTCTCTGACGTCCTACACACTCCCACTAAAGTTTTGCACACTTCCACTAAGGTCCTGCACACTTTCTATGACGTTTCGCACGCTTCAGTTGAAGTCCTGCACACTTTCGACAACGTCGTACACAATTTCTCTATCGTCCTACACACTCCCACTGAAGTTTTGCACACTTCCACTAAGGTCCTGCACACTTTATATGACGTTTCGCACGCTCCAGTTGAAGTCCTGCACACTTTCGACAACGTCTTACACAATTTCCTCTGACGTCCTACACACTTCCACTGGAAGTTCTGCACACACTTCCACTAAGGTCCTGCACACTTTCTATGACGTTTCGCACGCTCCAGTTGAAGTCCTGCACACTTTCAACAACGTCCCACACAATTTCTCTGACGTCCCACACACTCCCACCGAAGTTCTACACACTTCCACCAAGGTCCTGCACACTTTCAACAACGTCTTACACAATTTATCTGACGTCCTACACACTCCCACCGAAGTTCTGCACACACTTCCACTCAAGGTCCTGCACACTTTCTATGACGTTTCGCCCGCTCCAGTTGAAGTCCTGCACACTTTCAACAACGTCTTACACAATTCCTCTGACGTCCCACACACTCCCACTGAAGTTCTGCACACTTCCACTAAGGTCCTGCACACTTTCTATGACGTTTCGCACGCTCCAGTTGAAGTCCTGCACACTTTCAACAACGTCCCACACAATTTCTCTGGACGTCCTACACACTCCCACTGAAGTTCTGCACACTTCCACTGCTGTCCTGCACACTTTCTATGACGTTTCGCACGCTCCAGTTGGAAGTCCTGCACACTTTCAACAACGTCTTACACAATTTATCTGACGTCCCACACACTCCCACTGAAGTTCTGCACACTTCCACTAAGGTCCTGCACACTTTCTATGACGTTTCGCATGCTCCAGTTGAAGTCCTGCACACTTTCAACAACGTCTTACACAATTTCTCTGACGTCCTACACACTCCCACTGAAGTTCTGCACACTTCCACTCAAGGTCCTGCACACTCTCTATGACGTTTCGCATGCTCCAGTTGAAGTCCTGCACACTTTCAACAACGTCCTACACAATTTCTCTGACGTCCTACACACTCCCACAGAAGTTCTGCACACTTCCACTAAGGTCATGCACACTTTCTATGACGTTTCGCACGCTCCAGTTGAAGTCCTGCACACTTTCAACAACGTCCTACACAATTTCTCTGACGTCCTACACACTCCCACTGAAGTTCTGCACACTTCCATTAAGGTCCTGCACACTTTCTATGACGTTTCGCATGCTCCAGTTGAAGTCCTGCACACTTTCAACAACGTCTTACACCATTTCTCTGACGTCCTACACACTCCCACTGAAGTTTTGCACACTTCCACTCAAGGTCCTGCACACTTTCTATGACGTTTCGCACGCTCCAGTTGAAGTCCTGCACACTTTCAACAACGTCCTAAACAATTTCTCTGACGTCCTACACACTCCCACCGAGGTTCTGCACACTTCCACTAAGGTCCTGCACACTTTCTATGACGTTTCGCACGCTCCAGTTGGAAGTCCTGCACACTTTCAACAACGTCTTACACAATTTATCTGACGTCCCACACACTCCCCACTGAAGTTCTGCACACTTCCACTAAGGTCCTGCACACTTTCTATGACGTTTCGCATGCTCCAGTTGAAGTCCTGCACACTTTCAACAACGTCTTACACAATTTCTCTTACGTCCTACACACCCCACTGAAGTTCTGCACACTTCCACTAAGGTCCTGCACACTTTCTATGACGTTTCGGCACGCTCCAGTTGAAGTCCTGCACACTTTCAACAACGTCTTACACAATTTATCTGACGTCCTACACACTCCCACTGGAAGTTCTGCACACTTCCACTAAGGTCCTGCACACTTTCTATGACGTTTCGCACGCTCCAGTTGAAGTCCTGCACACTTTCAACAACGTCTTACACAATTCCTCTGACGTCCTACACACTCCCACCGGAAGCACACTTCCACTAAGGTCCTGCACACTTTCTATTACGTTTCGCACGCCCAGTTGTAGTCCTGCACACTTTCGACAACGTCCTGCCACACAATTTCTCTGACGTCCCACACACTCCCACTGAAGTTCTGCACACTTCCACTAAGGTCCTGCACACTTTCTATGACGTTTCGGCACGCTCCAGCTGAAGTCCTGCACACTTTCAACAACGTCCTACACAATTTCTCTGACGTCCCACACACACTCCCACTGAAGTTCTACACACTTCCACCAAGGTCCTGCACACTTTCTATGACGTTTCGCTCCGCTCCAGTTGAAGTCCTGCACACTTTCAACAACGTCTTACACCATTTCTCTGACGTCCCACACACTCCCACTGGAAGTTCTGCACACTTCCACTAAGGTCCTGCACACTTTCTATGACGTTTCGCACGCTCCAGTTGAAGTCCTGCACACTTTCAACAACGTCCTAAACAATTTCTCTGACGTCCCACACACTCCCACTGGGAGGTTCTGCACACTTCCACTAAGGTCCTGCACACTTTCTATGACGTTTCGCACGCTCCAGTTGAAGTCCTGCACACTTTCAACAACGTCTTACACAATTCTATCTGACGTCCTACACACTCCCACTGAAGTTCTGCACACTTCCACCAAGGTCCTGCACACTTTCTATGACGTTTCGCATGCTCCAGTTGAAGTCCTGCACACTTTCAACAACGTCTTACACAATTTCTCTTACGTCCCACACACTCCCACTGAAGTTCTGCACACTTCCACTAAGGTCCTGCACACTTTCTATGACGTTTCGGCACGCTCCAGTTGAAGTCCTGCACACTTTCAACAACGTCTTACACAATTTATCTGACGTCCCACACACTCCCACCGAAGTTCTGCACACTTCCACCAAGGTCCTGCACACTTTCTATGACGTTTCGCACGCTCCAGTTGAAGTCCTGCACACTTTCAACAACGTCTTACACAATTCCTCTGACGTCCCACACACTCCCACCGAAGCACACTTCCACTAAGGTCCTGCACACTTTCTATTACGTTTCGCACGCTCCAGTTGTAGTCCTGCACACTTTCGACAACGTCCTACCACAATTTCTCTGACGTCCTACACACTCCCACTGAAGTTCTGCACACTTCCACTAAGGTCCTGCACACTTTCTATGACGTTTCGCACGCTCCAGTTGAAGTCCTGCACACTTTCAACAACGTCCTACACAATTTCTCTGACGTCCTACACACTCCCACTGAAGTTCTACACACTTCCACTAAGGTCCTGCACACTTTCTATGACGTTTCGCCCGCTCCAGTTGAAGTCCTGCACACTTTCAACAACGTCTTACACAATTCCTCTGACGTCCTACACACTCCCACTGAAGTTCTGCACACTTCCACTAAGGTCCTGCACACTTTCTATGACGTTTCGGCACGCTCCAGTTGAAGTCCTGCACACTTTCAACAACGTCTTACACAATTTATCTGGACGTCCCACACACTCCCACTGAAGTTCTGCACACTTCCACTAAGGTCCTGCACACTTTATATGACGTTTCGCACGCTCCAGTTGGAAGTCCTGCACACTTTCAACAACGTCTTACACAATTTATCTGACGTCCTACACACTCCCACTGAAGTTCTGCACACTTCCACTAAGGTCCTGCACACTTTCTATGACGTTTCGCATGCTCCAGTTGAAGTCCTGCACACTTTCAACAACGTCCTACACAATTTCTCTGACGTCCTACACACTCCCACTGAAGTTCTGCACACTTCTACTAAGGTCCTGCACACTTTCTATGACGTTTCGCACGCTCCAGTTGAAGTCCTGCACACTTTCAACAACGTCCTACACAATTTCTCTGACGTCCTACACACTCCCACTGAAGTTCTGCACACTTCCACTAAGGTCCTGCACACTTTCTATGACGTTTCGCACGCTCCAGTTGAAGTCCTGCACACTTTCAACAACGTCTTACACAATTTCTCTGGACGTCCCACACACTCCCACTGAAGTTCTGCACACTTCCACTAAGGTCCTGCACACTTTCTATGACGTTTCGCACGCTCCAGTTGGAAGTCCTGCACACTTTCAACAACGTCCTAAACAATTTCTCTGACGTCCCACACACTCCCACTGGAGGTTCTGCACACTTCCACTAAGGTCCTGCACACTTTCTATGACGTTTCGCACGCTCCAGTTGAAGTCCTGCACACTTTCAACAACGTCTTACACAATTTATCTGACGTCCTACACACTCCCACTGAAGTTCTGCACACCTCCACTAAGGTCCTGCACACTTTCTATGACGGTTCGCATGCTCCAGTTGAAGTCCTGCACACTTTCAACAACGTCTTACACAATTTCTCTGACGTCCTACACATTCCCACTGAAGTTCTGCACACTTCCGCTAAGGTCCTGCACACTTTCTATGACGTTTCGCATGCTCCAGTTGAAGTCCTGCACACTTTCAACAACGTCTTACACAATTTCTCTAACGTCCTACACACTCCCACTGGGAAGTTCTGCACACTTCCACTAAGGTCCTGCACACTTTGTATGACGTTTCGCACGCTCCAGTTGAAGTCCTGCACACTTTCAACAACGTCTTACACAATTTATCTGACGTCTTACACACTCCCACTGAAGTTCTGCACACTTCCACTAGGGTCCTGCACACTTTCTATGACGTTTCGCATGCTCCAGCTGAAGTCCTGCACACTTTCAACAACGTCCTACACAATTTCTCTGACGTCCCACACACTCCCACTGGAAGTTCTGCACACTTCTACTAAGGTCCTGCACACTTTCTATGACGTTTCGCACCCTCCAGTTGAAGTCCTGCACACTTTCAACAACGTCCTACACAATTTCTCTGACGTCCTACACACTCGCACTGAAGTTCTGCACACTTCCATTAAGGTCCTGCACACTTTCTATGACGTTTCGCATGCTCCAGTTGAAGTCCTGCACACTTTCAACAACGTCTTACACCATTTCTCTGACGTCCTACACACTCCCACTGAAGTCTCTGCACACTTCCACTAAGGTCCTGCACACTTTCTATGACGTTTCGCACGCTCCAGTTGAAGTCCTGCACACTTTCAACAACGTCCTAAACAATTTCTCTGACGTCCTACACACTCCCACTGAGGTTCTGCACACTTCCACTAAGGTCCTGCACACTTTCTATGACGTTTCGCACGCTCCAGTTGAAGTCCTGCACACTTTCAACAACGTCTTACACAATTTATCTGACGTCCTACACACTCCCCACTGAAGTTCTGCACACTTCCACTAAGGTTCTGCACACTTTCTATGACGTTTCGCATGCTCCAGTTGAAGTCCTCCACACTTTCAACAACGTCTTACACAATTTCTCTGACGTCCTACACACTCCCACTGAAGTTCTGCACACTTCCACTAAGGTCCTGCACACTTTCTATGACGTTTCGCACGCTCCAGTTGAAGTCCTGCACACTTTCAACAACGTCTTACACAATTTATCTGACGTCCTACACACTCCCACTGAAGTTCTGCACACTTCCACTAAGGTCCTGCACACTTTCTATGACGTTTCGCATGCTCCAGTTGAAGTCCTGCACACTTTCAACAACGTCTTACACAATTTCTCTGACGTCCTACACACTCCCACTGAAGCACACCTCCACTAAGGTCCTGCACACTTTCTATGACGTTTCGCACGCTCCAGTTGTAGTCCTGCACACTTTCAACAACGTCTTACACAATTCCTCTGACGTCCCACACACTCCCACTGGGAAGCACACTTCCACCAAGGTCCTGCACACTTTCTATGACGTTTCGCACGCTCCAGTTGAAGTCCTGCACACTTTCAACAACGTCCTACACAATTTCTCTGGACGTCCTACACACTCCCACTGAAGTTCTACACACTTCCACTAAGGTCCTGCACACTTTCTATGACGTTTCGCATGCTCCAGTTGAAGTCCTGCACACTTTCAACAACGTCTTACACAATTCCTCTGACGTCCTACACACTCCCACTGAAGTTCTGCACACTTCCACTAAGGTCCTGCACACTTTCTATGACGTTTCGCACGCTCCAGTTGAAGTCCTGCACACTTTCAACAACGTCTTACACAATTTATCTGACGTCCTACACACTCCCACTGAAGTTCTGCACACTTCCACTAAGGTCCTGCACACTTTCTATGACGTTCGCACGCTCCAGTTGAAGTCCTGCACACTTTCAACAACGTCTTACACAATTCCTCTGACGTCCCACACACTCCCACCGAAGCACACTTCCACCAAGGTCCTGCACACTTTCTATGACGTTTCGCACGCTCCA
The DNA here is from genome assembly GCA_029168955.1 of Aplectana chamaeleonis. Classification (NCBI taxonomy): domain Eukaryota; kingdom Metazoa; phylum Nematoda; class Chromadorea; order Rhabditida; family Cosmocercidae; genus Aplectana; species Aplectana chamaeleonis. The sequence goes on along the minus strand of JAPDOI010000047.1, from coordinate 2,839,036 downwards.
GTTGTAGTCCTGCACACTTTCAACAACGTCTTACACAATTCCTCTGACGTCCCACACACTCCCACTGAAGCACACTTCCACTAAGGTCCTGCACACTTTCTATGACGTTTCCTGCACGCTCCAGTTGAAGTCCTGCACACTTTCAACAACGTCTTACACAATTTCTCTGACGTCCCACACACTCCCACTGAAGTTCTGGCCACACTTCCACCAAGGTCCTGCACACTTTCTATGACGTTTCGCCCGCTCCAGTTGAAGTCCCGCACACTTTCAACAACGTCTTACACAATTCCTCTGACGTCCTACACACTCCCACTGAAGTTCTGCACACTTCCACCAAGGTCCTGCACACTTTCTATGACGTTTCGCACGCTCCAGTTGAAGTCCTGCACACTTTCAACAACGTCTTACACAATTTATCTGACGTCTTACGCACTCCCACTGAAGTTTTGCACACTTCCACTAAGGTCCTGCACACTTTCTATGACGTTTCGCCCGCTCCAGTTGAAGTCCTGCACACTTTCAACAACGTCTTACACAATTCCTCTGACGTCCCACACACTCCCACCGAAGTTCTGCACACTTCCACTAAGGTCCTGCACACTTTCTATGACGTTTCGCACGCTCCAGTTGAAGTCCTGCACACTTTCAACAACGTCCTACACAATTTCTCTGACGTCCTACACACTCCCACTGAAGTTCTGCACACTTCCACTAAGGTCCTGCACACTTTCTATGACGTTTCGCACGCTCCAGTTGAAGTCCTGCACACTTTCAACAACGTCTTACACAATTTATCTGACGTCCCACACACTCCCACTGGGAAGTTCCCTGCACACTTCCACTAAGGTCCTGCACACTTTCTATGACGTTTCGCATGCTCCAGTTGAAGTCCTGCACACTTTCAACAACGTCTTACACAATTTCTCTGACGTCCTACACACTCCCACTGAAGTTCTGCACACTTCCACTAAGGTCCTGCACACTCTCTATGACGTTTCGCATGCTCCAGTTGAAGTCCTGCACACTTTCAACAACGTCCTACACAATTTCTCTGACGTCCTACACACTCCCACAGAAGTTCTGCACACTTCCACTAAGGTCATGCACACTTTCTATGACGTTTCGCACGCTCCAGTTGAAGTCCTGCACACTTTCAACAACGTCCTACACAATTTCTCTGACGTCCTACACACTCCCACTGAAGTTCTGCACACTTCCATTAAGGTCCTGCACACTTTCTATGACGTTTCGCATGCTCCAGTTGAAGTCCTGCACACTTTCAACAACGTCTTACACCATTTCTCTGACGTCCTACACACTCCCACTGAAGTTCTGCACACTTCCACTAAGGTCCTGCACACTTTCTATGACGTTTCGCACGCTCCAGTTGAAGTCCTGCACACTTTCAACAACGTCCTAAACAATTTCTCTGACGTCCTACACACTCCCACTGAGGTTCTGCACACTTCCACTAAGGTCCTGCACACTTTCTATGACGTTTCGCACGCTCCAGTTGAAGTCCTGCACACTTTCAACAACGTCTTACACAATTTATCTGACGTCCTACACACTCCCACCGGAAGTTCTGCACACTTCCACTAAGGTCCTGCACACTTTCTATGACGTTTCGCATGCTCCAGTTGAAGTCCTGCACACTTTCAACAACGTCTTACACAATTTCTCTTACGTCCTACACACTCCCACTGAAGTTCTGCACACTTCCACTAAGGTCCTGCACACTTTCTATGACGTTTCGCACGCTCCAGTTGAAGTCCTGCACACTTTCAACAACGTCTTACACAATTTATCTGACGTCCTACACACTCCCACTGAAGTTCTGCACACTTCCACTAAGGTCCTGCACACTTTCTATGACGTTTCGCACGCTCCAGTTGAAGTCCTGCACACTTTCAACAACGTCTTACACAATTCCTCTGACGTCCTACACACTCCCACTGAAGCACACTTCCACTAAGGTCCTGCACACTTTCTATGACGTTTCGCACGCTCCAGTTGTAGTCCTGCACACTTTCGACAACGTCCTACACAATTTCTCTGACGTCCTACACACTCCCACTGAAGTTCTGCACACTTCCACTAAGGTCCTGCACACTTTCTATGACGTTTCGCACGCTCCAGTTGAAGTCCTGCACACTTTCAACAACGTCCTACACAATTTCTCTGACGTCCTACACACTCCCACTGAAGTTCTACACACTTCCACTAAGGTCCTGCACACTTTCTATGACGTTTCGCCCGCTCCAGTTGAAGTCCTGCACACTTTCAACAACGTCTTACACAATTCCTCTGACGTCCTACACACTCCCACTGAAGTTCTGCACACTTCCACTAAGGTCCTGCACACTTTCTATGACGTTTCGCACGCTCCAGTTGAAGTCCTGCACACTTTCAACAACGTCTTACACAATTTATCTGACGTCCTACACACTCCCACTGAAGTTCTGCACACTTCCACTAAGGTCCTGCACACTTTATATGACGTTTCGCACGCTCCAGTTGAAGTCCTGCACACTTTCAACAACGTCTTACACAATTTATCTGACGTCCTACACACTCCCACTGAAGTTCTGCACACTTCCACTAAGGTCCTGCACACTTTCTATGACGTTTCGCATGCTCCAGTTGAAGTCCTGCACACTTTCAACAACGTCCTACACAATTTCTCTGACGTCCTACACACTCCCACTGAAGTTCTGCACACTTCTACTAAGGTCCTGCACACTTTCTATGACGTTTCGCACGCTCCAGTTGAAGTCCTGCACACTTTCAACAACGTCCTACACAATTTCTCTGACGTCCTACACACTCCCACTGAAGTTCTGCACACTTCCATTAAGGTCCTGCACACTTTCTATGACGTTTCGCATGCTCCAGTTGAAGTCCTGCACACTTTCAACAACGTCTTACACCATTTCTCTGACGTCCTACACACTCCCACTGAAGTTCTGCACACTTCCACTAAGGTCCTGCACACTTTCTATGACGTTTCGCACGCTCCAGTTGAAGTCCTGCACACTTTCAACAACGTCCTAAACAATTTCTCTGACGTCCTACACACTCCCACCGGGAGGTCTCTGCACACTTCCACTAAGGTCCTGCACACTTTCTATGACGTTTCGCACGCTCCAGTTGAAGTCCTGCACACTTTCAACAACGTCTTACACAATTTATCTGACGTCCTACACACTCCCACTGAAGTTCTGCACACTTCCACTAAGGTCCTGCACACTTTCTATGACGTTTCGCATGCTCCAGTTGAAGTCCTGCACACTTTCAACAACGTCTTACACAATTTCTCTGACGTCCTACACACTCCCACTGAAGTTCTGCACACTTCCACTAAGGTCCTGCACACTTTCTATGACGTTTCGCACGCTCCAGTTGAAGTCCTGCACACTTTCAACAACGTCTTACACAATTTATCTGACGTCCTACACACTCCCACTGAAGTTCTGCACACTTCCACTAAGGTCCTGCACACTTTGTATGACGTTTCGCACGCTCCAGTTGAAGTCCTGCACACTTTCAACAACGTCTTACACAATTTATCTGACGTCCTACACACTCCCACTGAAGTTCTGCACACTTCCACTAGGGTCCTGCACACTTTCTATGACGTTTCGCATGCTCCAGTTGAAGTCCTGCACACTTTCAACAACGTCCTACACAATTTCTCTGACGTCCTACACACTCCCACTGAAGTTCTGCACACTTCTACTAAGGTCCTGCACACTTTCTATGACGTTTCGCACGCTCCAGTTGAAGTCCTGCACACTTTCAACAACGTCCTACACAATTTCTCTGACGTCCTACACACTCCCACTGAAGTTCTGCACACTTCCATTAAGGTCCTGCACACTTTCTATGACGTTTCGCATGCTCCAGTTGAAGTCCTGCACACTTTCAACAACGTCTTACACAATTTCTCTGACGTCCTACACACTCCCACTGAAGTTCTGCACACTTCCACTAAGGTCCTGCACACTTTCTATGACGTTTCGCACGCTCCAGTTGAAGTCCTGCACACTTTCAACAACGTCCTAAACAATTTCTCTGACGTCCTACACACTCCCACTGAGGTTCTGCACACTTCCACTAAGGTCCTGCACACTTTCTATGACGTTTCGCACGCTCCAGTTGAAGTCCTGCACACTTTCAACAACGTCTTACACAATTTATCTGACGTCCTACACACTCCCACTGAAGTTCTGCACACTTCCACTAAGGTCCTGCACACTTTCTATGACGTTTCGCATGCTCCAGTTGAAGTCCTGCACACTTTCAACAACGTCTTACACAATTTCTCCTGACGTCCTACACACTCCCACCGAAGTCCTGCACACTTCCACTAAGGTCCTGCACACTTTCTATGACGTTTCGCACGCTCCAGTTGAAGTCCTGCACACTTTCAACAACGTCTTACACAATTTATCTGACGTCCTACACACTCCCACTGAAGTTCTGCACACTTCCACTAAGGTCCTGCACACTTTCTATGACGTTTCGCACGCTCCAGTTGAAGTCCTGCACACTTTCAACAACGTCTTACACAATTCCTCTGACGTCCTACACACTCCCACTGAAGCACACTTCCACTAAGGTCCTGCACACTTTCTATGACGTTTCGCACGCTCCAGTTGTAGTCCTGCACACTTTCAACAACGTCTTACACAATTCCTCTGACGTCCTACACACTCCCACTGAAGCACACTTCCACTAAGGTCCTGCACACTTTCTATGACGTTTCGCACGCTCCAGTTGAAGTCCTGCACACTTTCAACAACGTCCTACACAATTTCTCTGACGTCCTACACACTCCCACTGAAGTTCTACACACTTCCACTAAGGTCCTGCACACTTTCTATGACGTTTCGCCCGCTCCAGTTGAAGTCCTGCACACTTTCAACAACGTCTTACACAATTCCTCTGACGTCCTACACACTCCCACTGAAGTTCTGCACACTTCCACTAAGGTCCTGCACACTTTCTATGACGTTTCGCACGCTCCAGTTGAAGTCCTGCACACTTTCAACAACGTCTTACACAATTTATCTGACGTCCTACACACTCCCACTGAAGTTCTGCACACTTCCACTAAGGTCCTGCACACTTTCTATGACGTTTCGCACGCTCCAGTTGAAGTCCTGCACACTTTCAACAACGTCTTACACAATTTATCTGACGTCCTACACACTCCCACTGAAGTTCTGCACACTTCCACTAAGGTCCTGCACACTTTCTATGACGTTTCGCATGCTCCAGTTGAAGTCCTGCACACTTTCAACAACGTCCTACACAATTTCTCTGACGTCCTACACACTCCCACTGAAGTTCTGCACACTTCCGCTAAGGTCCTGCACACTTTCTATGACGTTTCGCACGCTCCAGTTGAAGTCCTGCACACTTTCAACAACGTCTTACACAATTTATCTGACGTCCTACACACTCCCACTGAAGTTCTGCACACTTCCACTGAGGTCCTGCACACTTTCTATGACATTTCGCCCGCTCCAGTTGAAGTCCTGCACACTTTCAACAACGTCTTACACAATTCCTCTGACGTCCTACACACTCCCACTGAAGTTCTGCACACTTCCACTAAGGTCCTGCACACTTTCTATGACGTTTCGCACGCTCCAGTTGAAGTCCTGCACACTTTCAACAACGTCTTACACAATTTATCTGACGTCCTACACACTCCCACAGAAGTTCTGCACACTTCCACTAAGGTCCTGCACACTTTCTATGACGTTTCGCACGCTCCAGTTAAAGTCCTGCACACTTTCAACAACGTCCTACACAATTTCTCTGACGTCCTACACACTCCCACTGAAGTTCTGCACACTTCCACTAAGGTCCTGCAGACTTTCTATGACGTTTCGCATGCTCCAGTTGAAGTCCTGCACCCTTTCAACAACGTCTTACACAATTTCTCTGACGTCCTACACACTCCCACTGAAGTTCTGCACACTTCCACCAAGGTCCTGCACACTTTCTATGACGTTTCGCATGCTCCAGTTGAAGTCCTGCACACTTTCGACAACGTCTTACACAATTTCTCTGACGTACTACACACTCCCACTGAGGTTCTGCACACTTCCACTAAGGTCCTGCACACTTTCAACAACGTCCTACACAATTTCTCTGACGTCCTTCACACTCCCACTGAAGTTTTGCACACTTCCACTAAGGTCCTGCACACTTTCTATGACGTTTCGCACGCTCCATTTGAAGTCCTGCACACTTTCTGGAACGTCCTACACAGTTTCTCTGACGTCCTAGACACTCCCTCTGAAGTTCTGCACACTTCCACTAAGATCCTGCACACTTTCTATGACGTTTCGCACGCTCCAGTTGAAGTCCTGCACACTTTCGACAACGTCCTACACAATTTCTCTGACGACCTACACACTCCCACTGAAATTCTGCACACTTCCACTAGGGTCCTGTACACTTTCTATGACGTTTCGCACGCTCCAGTTGAAGTCCTGCACACTTTCAACAACGTCCTACACAATTTCTCTGACGTCCTACACACTCCCACTAAAATTCTGCACACTTCCACTGGGGTACTGCACACTTTCTATGACGTTTCGCACGCTCCAGTTGAAGTCCTGCGCACTTTCAACAACGTCCTACACAATTTCTCTGACGTCCTACACACTCCCACTGAAATTCTGCACACTTCCACTAGGATCCGGCACACTTTCTATGACGTTTCGCACGCTCCAGTTGAAGTCCTGCACACTTTCAACAACGTCCTACACAATTTCTCTGACGTCCTACACACTCCCACTGAAGTTCTGCACACTTCCACTGAGGTCCTGCACACTTTCTATGACGTTTCGCACGCTCCAGTTAAAGTCCTGCACACTTTCAACAACGTCCTACACAATTTCTCTGACGTCCTACACACTCCCACTGAAGTTCTGCACACTTCCACTAAGGTCCTGCAGACTTTCTATGACGTTTCGCATGCTCCAGTTGAAGTCCTGCACACTTTCAACAACGTCCTACACAATTTCTCTGACGTCCTACACACTCCCACTGAAGTTCTGCACACTTCCACTGAGGTCCTGCACACTTTCTATGACGTTTCGCACGCTCCAGTTGAAGTCCTGCACACTTTCTGGAACGTCCTACACAGTTTCTCTGACGTCCTAGACACTCCCTCTGAAGTTCTGCACACTTCCACTAAGATCCTGCACACTTTCTATGACGTTTCGCACGCTCCAGTTGAAGTCCTGCACACTTTCAACAACGTCTTACACAATTTATCTGACGTCCTACACACTCCCACTGAAGTTCTGCACACTTCCACTAAGGTCCTGCACACTTTCTATGACGTTTCGCATGCTCCAGTTGAAGTCCTGCACACTTTCAACAACGTCTTACACAATTTCTCTGACGTCCTACACACTCCCACCGAAGTTCTGCACACTTCCACTAAGGTCCTGCACACTTTCTATGACGTTTCGCATGCTCCAGTTGAAGTCCTGCACACTTTCAACAACGTCCTACACAATTTCTCTGACGTCCCACACACTCCCACTGAAGTTCTGCACACTTCCACTAAGGTCCTGGCACACTTTCTATGACGTTTCGCACGCTCCAGTTGGAAGTCCTGCACACTTTCAACAACGTCTTACCCAATTTATCTGACGTCCTACACACTCCCACAGAAGTTCTGCACACTTCCACTAAGGTCCTGCACACTTTCTATGACGTTTCGCACGCTCCAGTTAAAGTCCTGCACACTTTCAACAACGTCCTACACAATTTCTCTGACGTCCTACACACTCCCACTGAAGTTCTGCACACTTCCACTAAGGTCCTGCAGACTTTCTATGACGTTTCGCATGCTCCAGTTGAAGTCCTGCACACTTTCAACAACGTCTTACACAATTTCTCTGACGTCCTACACACTCCCACTGAAGTTCTGCACACTTCCACTAAGGTCCTGTACACTTTCTATGACGTTTCGCACGCTCCAGTTGAAGTCCTGCACACTTTCTGGAACGTCCTACACAGTTTCTCTGACGTCCTCGACACTCCCTCTGAAGTTCTGCACACTTCCACTAAGATCCTGCACACTTTCTATGACGTTTCGCACGCTCCAGTTGAAGTCCTGCACACTTTCAACAACGTCCTACACAATTTCTCTGACGTCCTACACACTCCCACTGAAATTCTGCAGACTTCCACTAGGGTCCGGCACACTTTCTATGACGTTGCGCACGCTCCAGTTGAAGTCCTGCACACTTCACACTTTCTATGACGTTTCGTACGCTCCAGTTGAAGTCCTGCACACTTTTAACAACGTCCTACACAATTTCTCTGACGTCCAACACACTCCCACTGAAGTTCTGCACACTTCCACTAAGGTCCTGTACTTTTTCTATGACGTTTCGCACGCTCCAGTTGAAGTCCTGCACACTTCCTGGAACGTCCTACACAGTTTCTCTGACGTCCTAGACACTCCCTCTGAAGTTCTGCACACTTCCACTAAGATCCTGCACACTTTCTATGACGTTTCGCACGCTCCAGTTGAAGTCCTGCACACTTTTAACAACGTCCTACACAATTTCTCTGACGTCCTACACACTCCCACTGAAGTTCTGCACACTTCCACTAAGGTCCTGTACACTTTCTATGACGTTTCGCACGCTCCAGTTGAAGTCCTGCACACTTTCTGGAACGTCCCACACAGTTTCTCTCTGACGTCCTCGACACTCCCTCTGGAAGTTCTGCACACTTCCACCAAGATCCTGCACACTTTCTATGACGTTTCGCACGCTCCAGTTGAAGTCCTGCACACTTTCAACAACGTCCTACACAATTTCTCTGACGTCCCACACACTCCCACCGAAATTCTGCACACTTCCACTAGGGTCCCGCACACTTTCTATGACGTTTCGCACGCTCCAGTTGAAGTCCTGCACACTTTCAACAACGTCCTACACAATTTCTCTGACGTCCTACACACTCCCACTGAAGTTCTGCACACTTCCACTAAGGTCCTGCACACTTTCTATGACGTTTCGCACGCTCCAGTTGAAGTCCTGCACACTTTCTGGAACGTACTACACAGTTTCTCTGACGTCCTAGACACTCCCTCTGAAGTTCTGCACACTTCCACTAAGATCCTGCACACTTTCTATGACGTTTCGCACGCTCCAGTTGAAGTCCTGCACACTTTCAACAACGTCCCACACAATTTCTCTGACGTCCCACACACTCCCACTGAAGTTCTGCACACTTCCACTAAGGTCCTGTACACTTTCTATGACGTTTCGCACGCTCCAGTTGAAGTCCTGCACACTTTCTGGAACGTCCTACACAGTTTCTCTGACGTCCCAGACACTCCCTCTGGAAGTTCTGCACACTTCCACTAAGATCCTGCACACTTTCTATGACGTTTCGCACGCTCCAGTTGAAGTCCTGCACACTTTCAACAACGTCCTACACAATTTCTCTGACGTCCCACACACTCCCACTGAAGTTCTGCACACTTCCACTAAGGTCCTGTACACTTTCTATGACGTTTCGCACGGCTCCAGTTGGAAGTCCTGCACACTTTCTGGAACGTCCTACACAGTTTCTCTGACGTCCTCGACACTCCCTCTGAAGTTCTGCACACTTCCACTAAGATCCTGCACACTTTCTATGACGTTTCGCACGCTCCAGTTGAAGTCCTGCACACTTTCAACAACGTCCCACACAATTTCTCTGACGTCCCACACACTCCCACTGAAGTTCTGCACACTTCCACTAAGGTCCTGCACACTTTCTATGACGTTTCGCACGCTCCAGTTGAAGTCCTGCACACTTTCTGGAACGTCCTACACAGTTTCTCTGACGTCCTCGACACTCCTCTGAAGTTCTGCACACTTCCACTAAGATCCTGCACACTTTCTATGACGTTTCGCACGCTCCAGTTGAAGTCCTGCACACTTTTAACAACGTCCTACACAATTTCTCTGACGTCCCACACACTCCCACTGAAGTTCTGCACACTTCCACCAAGGTCCTGTACACTTTCTATGACGTTTCGCACGCTCCAGTTGAAGTCCTGCACACCCTTTTAACAAGGTCCCTACACAATTTCTCTGACGTCCCACACACTCCCACTGAAGTTCTGCACACTTCCACTAAGGTCCTGTACTTTTTCTATGACGTTGCGCACGCTCCAGTTGAAGTCCTGCACACTTCACACTTTCTATGACGTTTCGCACGCTCCAGTTGAAGTCCTGCACACTTTCAACAACGTCCTACACAATTTCTCTGACGTCCTACACACTCCCACTAAAATTCTGCACACTTCCACTAGGGTCCTGCACACTTTCTATGACGTTTCGCACGCTCCAGTTGAAGTCCTGCGCACTTTCAACAACGTCCTACACAATTTCTCTGACGTCCTACACACTCCCACTGAAATTCTGCACACTTCCACTAGGGTCCGGCACACTTTCTATGACGTTTCGCACGCTCCAGTTGAAGTCCTGCACTTTTTCAACAACGTCCTACACAATTTCTCTGACGTCCTACACACTCCCACTGAAGTTCTGCACACTTCCACTGAGGTCCTGCACACTTTCTATGACGTTTCGCACGCTCCAGTTGAAGTCCTTCACACTTTCTGGAACGTCCTACACAGTTTCTCTGACGTCCTAGACACTCCCTCTGAAGTTCTGCACACTTCCACTAAGATCCTGCACACTTTCTATGACGTTTCGCACGCTCCAGTTGAAGTCCTGCACACTTTCAACAACGTCCTACACAATTTCTCTGACGTCCTACACACTCCCACTGAAGTTCTGCACACTTCCACTAAGGTCCGGCACACTTTCTATGACGTTGCGCACGCTCCAGTTGAAGTCCTGAACACTTCACACTTTCTATGACGTTTCGCACGCTCCAGTTGAAGTCCTGCACACTTTTAACAACGTCTTACACAATTTCCCTGCCGTCCTACACACTCCCACTGAAGTTCTGCACACTTCCACTAAGATCCTGCCCACTTTCTATGACGTTTCGCACACTCCAGTTGAGGTCCTGCACACTTTCAACAACGCCCTACACAATTTCTCTGACGTCCTACACACTCCCACTGAAATTCTGCACACTTCCACTAGGGTGCCGCACACTTTCTATGACGTTTCGCACGCTCCAGTTGAAGTCCTGCACACTTTCAACAACGTCCTACACAATTTCTCTGACGTCCTACACACTCCCACTGAAGTTCTGCACACTTCCACTAAGGTCCTGTACACTTTCTATGACGTTTCGCACGCTCCAGTTGAAGTCCTGCACACTTTCTGGAACGTCCTACACAGTTTCTCTGACGTCCTAGACACTCCCACTGAAATTCTGCACACTTCCACTAGGGTCCCGCACACTTTCTATGACGTTTCGCACGCTCCAGTTGAAGTCCTGCACACTTTCAACAACGTCCTACACAGTTTCTCTGACGTCCTCGACACTCCCACTGAAGTTCTGCACACTTCCACTAAGGTCCTGCACACTTTCTATGACGTTTCGCACGCTCCAGTTGAAGTCCTGCACACTTTCAACAACGTCCTACACAATTTCTCTGACGTCCTCGACACTCCCTCTGAAGTTCTGCACACACTTCCACTAGGGTCCGGCACACTTTCACTGAAGTCCTGCACACTTCACACTTTCTATGACGTTTCGCACGCTCCAGTTGAAGTCCTGCACACTTTCTGGAACGTACTACACAGTTTCTCTGACGTCCTAGACACTCCCTCTGAAGTTCTGCACACTTCCACTAAGATCCTGCACACTTTCTATGACGTTTCGCACGCTCCAGTTGAAGTCCTGCACACTTTCAACAACAACCTACACAATTTCTCTGACGTCCTACCCACTCCCACTGAAGTTCTGCACACTTCCACTAAGGTCCTGCACACTTTCTATGACGTTTCGCACGCTCCAGTTGAAGTCCTGCACACTTTCTGGAACGTCCTACACAGTTTCTCTGACGTCCTAGACACTCCCTCTGAAGTTCTGCACACTTCCACTAAGATCCTGCACACTTTCTATGACGTTTCGCACGCTCCAGTTGAAGTCCTGCACACTTTCAACAACGTCCTACACAATTTCTCTGACGTCCTACACACTCCCACTGAAGTTCTGCACACTTCCACTAAGGTCCTGTACACTTTCTATGACGTTTGGCACGCTCCAGTTGAAGTCCTGCACACTTTCTGGAACGTCCTACACAGTTTCTCTGACGTCCTCGACACTCCCTCTGAAGTTCTGGGTACACTTCCACTAAGATCCTCCACACTTCCTATGACGTTTCGCACGCCCCAGTTAAAGTCCTGCACACTTTCAACAACGTCCTACACAATTTCTCTGACGTCCTACACACTCCCACTGAAATTCTGCACACTTCCACTAGGGTCCGGCACACTTTCTATGACGTTGCGCACGCTCCAGTTGAAGTCCTGAACACTTCACACTTTCTATGACGTTTCGCACGCTCCAGTTGAAGTCCTGCACACTTTTAACAACGTCCTACACAATTTCTCTGACGTCCTACACACTCCCACTGAAGTTCTGCACACTTCCACTAAGGTCCTGTACTTTTTCTATGACGTTTCGCACGCTCCAGTTGAAGTCCTGCACACTTTCTGGAACGTCCTACACACTTTCTCTGACGTCCTAGACACTCCCTCTGAAGTTCTGCACACTTCCACTAAGATCTTGCACACTTTCTATGACGTTTCGCACGCTCCAGTTGAAGTCCCGCACACTTTCAACAACGTCCTACACAATTTCTCTGACGTCCTACACACTCCCACTGAAATTCTGCACACTTCCACTAGGGTCCCGCACACTTTCTATGACGTTTCGCACGCTCCAGTTGAAGTCCTGCACACTTTCAACAACGTCCTACACAATTTCTCTGACGTCCTACACACTCCCACTGAAGTTCTGCACACTTCCACTAAGGTCCTGTACACTTTCTATGACGTTTCGCACGCTCCAGTTGAAGTCCTGCACACTTTCTGGAACGTCCTACACAGTTTCTCTGATGTCCTCGACACTCCCTCTGAAGTTCTGCACACTTCCACTAAGATCCTGCACACTTTCTATGACGTTTCGCACGCTCCAGTTGAAGTCCTGCACACTTTCAACAACGTCCTACACAATTTCTCTGACGTCCTACACACTCCTACTGAAATTCTGCACACTTCCACTAGGGTCCCGCACACTTTCTATGACGTTTCGCACGCTCCAGTTGAAGTCCTGCACACTTTCAACAACGTCCTACACAATTTCTCTGACGTCCTACACACTCCCACTGAAGTTCTGCACAGTTCCACTAAGGTCCTGTACACTTTCTATGACGTTTCGCACGCTCCAGTTGAAGTCCTGCACACTTTCTGGAACGTCCTACACAGTTTCTCTGACGTCCTCGACACTCCCTCTGAAGTTCTGCACACTTCCACTAAGATCCTGCACACTTTCTATGACGTTTCGCACGCTCCAGTTGAAGTCCTGCACACTTTAAACAACGTCCTACACAATTTCTCTGACGTCCTACACACTCCCACTGAAATTCTGCACACTTCCACTAGGGTCCGGCACACTTTCTATGACGTTGCGCACGCTCCAGTTGAAGTCCTGCACACTTTTAACAATGTCCTACACAATTTCTCTGACGTCCTACACACTCCCACTGAAGTTCTGCACACTTCCACTAAGGTCCTGTACACTTTCTATGACGTTTCGCACGCTCCAGTTGAAGTCCTGCACACTTTTAACAACGTCCTACACAATTTCTCTGACGTCCTACACACTCCCACTAAAATTCTGCACACTTTCACTAGGGTCCGGCACACTTTCTATGACGTTGCGCACGCTCCAGTTGAAGTCCTGCACACTTCACACTTTCTATGACGTTTCGCACGCTCCAGTTGAAGTCCTGCACACTTTCAACAACGTCCTACCCAATTTCTCTGACGTCCTACACACTCCCACTGAAATTCTGCACACTTCCACTAGGGTCCCGCACACTTTCTATGACGTTTCGCACGCTCCAGTTGAAGTCCTGCACACTTTCAACAACGTTCTACACAATTTCTCTGACGTCCTACACACTCCCACTGAAGTTCTGCACACTTCCACTAAGATCCTGCACACTTTCTATGACGTTTCGCACGCTCCAGTTGAAGTCCTGCACACTTTCAACAACGTCCTACACAATTTCTCTGACGTCCTACACACTCCCACTGAAATTCTGCACACTTCCACTAGGGTCCGGCACACTTTCTATGACGTTGCGCACGCTCCAGTTGAAGTCCTGCACACTTCACACTTTCTATGACGTTTCGCACGCTCCAGTTGAAGTCCTGCACACTTTTAACAACGTCCTACACAATTTCTCTGACGTCCTACACACTCCCACTGAAATTCTGCACACTTCCACTAGGGTCCCGCACACTTTCTATGACGTTTCGCACGCTCCAGTTGAAGTCCTGCACACTTTCAACAACGTCCTACACACTCCCATTGAAGTTCTGCACACTTCCACTAAGGTCCTGTACACTTTCTATGACGTTTCGCACGCTCCAGTTGAAGTCCTGCACACTTTCTGGAACGTCCTACACAGTTTCTCTGACGTCCTCGACACTCCCTCTGAAGTTCTGCACACTTCCACTAAGATCCTGCACACTTTCTATGACGTTTCGCACGCTCCAGTTGAAGTCCTGCACACTTTCAACAACGTCCTACACAATTTCTCTGACGTCCTACACACTCCCACTGAAATTCTGCACACTTCCACTAGGGTCCGGCACACTTTCTATGACGTTGCGCACGCTCCAGTTGAAGTCCTGCACACTTCACACTTTCTATGACGTTTCGCACGCTCCAGTTGAAGTCCTGCACACTTTTAACAACGTCCTACACAATTTCTCTGACGTCCTACACACTCCCACTGAAGTTCTGCACACTTCCACTAAGGTCCTGTACACTTTCTATGACGTTTCGCACGCTCCAGTTGAAGTCCTGCACACTTTCTGGAACGTCCTACACAGTTTCTCTGACGTCCTCGACACTCCCTCTGAAGTTCTGCACACTTCCACTAAGATCCTGCACACTTTCTATGACGTTTCGCACGCTCCAGTTGAAGTCCTGCACACTTTCAACAACGTCCTACACAATTTCTCTGACGTCCTACACACTCCCTCTGAAATTCTGCACACTTCCACTAGGGTCCGGCACACTTTCTATGACGTTGCGCACGCTCCAGTTGAAGTCCTGCACACTTCACACTTTCTATGACGTTTCGCACGCTCCAGTTGAAGTCCTGCACACTTTTAACAACGTCCTACACAATTTCTCTGACGTCCTACACACTCCCACTGAAGTTCTGCACACTTCCACTAAGGTCCTGTACACTTTCTATGACGTTTCGCACGCTCCAGTTGAAGTCCTGCGCACTTCCTGGAACGTCCTACACACCTCCTATGACATTTCGCACGCTCTATTTGAAGTCCTGCACACTTTCTGAAACGTCCTATACAATTTCTATGACGTTTCGCACGCTCCAGTTGAAGTCCTGCACACTTTCTGGAACGTCCAACACAATTTCTCTGACGTCCTACACACTCGCACTGAAGTTCTGCACACTTCTACTAAGATTCTGCACACATTCTAGGACGTTTCGCACGCTCCAGTTGAAGTCCTGCACACTTTCTGGAACGTCCAACACAATTTCTCAGGCGTCCTACACACTCGCACTAAAGTTCTGCACACTTCTACTGAGGTCCTGCACACTTTCTACGACGTTTCGCATGCTCCAGTTGAAGTCCTGCACACTTTCTGGAACGTCCACGTCCTACACAATTTCTCTGACGTCCTACGCACTCGCACTGAAGTTCTGCACACTTCTACTAAGGTCCTGCACACTTTCTATGACGTTTCGCACGCTCCAGTTGAAGTCACGCTTTTCTTAACGTCCTGCTCACTCACACAGAAGCTCTGCACGGTTTTCATGACATCCTCTACAGTAATCAAACTTTAGCGATTCAGTACCGCGTCCCGTTCACTACTACTGGAGACTAGTCGCATCGATAAGAGTGTAGCCTTTCTAGCACTAGAGGACTCATAGGGGTTTTCATGACCCACGGAGAAAAGTGCGACCCATGGACGAACTCGGTAGCACCGAAAAGCTCAGGAGGATTCGGGCTAATTTTTTGGTAGTCGACATATGCCCTACCCTCCTTCATGTTGGTCTCATTTCAAAGCTCCTTTGATCGGCCATACCTGAGATGAGCGGGACACACGCACGCATAAACCCATCGGGACATGATTGTTTCAAGTATAAAGATGGATTGATCTTATGACCGCAGTTGGGAAACCACTGAAATGAGTAAAAGGATAGCAATACCCATGCATTTTTAATACTGCTCTCGTGAAAATGCCACTCCTTCTAAAGGTTCCGTTCATCACATTAGGTAAATCCTTTGTCGCTCGGGTCAAGCGAAAATAAATAGGAATCGTGTGACAATAGAGAACATTCAGGTACTCGTTTTCTTCTGATGTTGATGCTTCACATGACGTTCGGCAAAGCATGCTGTATCATGGAATGTCTATGGCAGTGGCAGCTCCAGAGGTTTGTGATACAGGCCAGTAGTAAACCTCTCATTCCGCCGACGTCAATAAAAAGGATTGAAGCGCAGATAAAACGGGCATAGAATACGCAAAAAAAAGAGTTTCTAAGATTGTTCAAGGAAAACCGCAGAAAGGGCAACAAAGCTGTGGGTACGCTGTTTACTGAAGGCGAAAAAGCTTGATCACCTGTGGTGCGTAGCGTTTTTTTTTTCGCGAATTTTTTTTTTCGTTTTTCTCCTACTTCATCAAGTAATCAAGACATGCCTAAACATTTCACCAGAAAACAACAAGAAGTCGTCAGTAGAAAAAGAAAGAGCAAAATCAGCATTGCTCTACAGAACTTTACAAGACGGTTGGTTAATTGAAAAGCGGAAAATTCGACAATATACCGTAAGTTTACCAATAATTTAAGTGAGTTCTTGGGTGAAAACTACTCAGACAATGAAGTGGACCGACCGCGGGCGAAAAATCGCTTTCCGTACCGACCGCGTGCCACTACCGTACTGGCCGCGGACAAGAAATGCATTTCGTACCGAACGCGAACATTTACGTACTGACCGCGCAAACGAAATAGTGCACGCGGTCGATACGCCTGAGCTCCGTACCAGCCGCTTGCAGAACTACATAGAGGCGTACTGACCGCGTGAATTCATCTTTGCGCGCGGTTAGTAAGAAAGATGGCTTTTCGCTGTGGTCCGCTCGTGAGCGCACGCAGTCAGTACGCAAGTGCTCGCATTCGGTACGCAGCCGCCCGCGTTCGGCACGCAAGAGAATTGGTCGGTGAGGTCGTTCTGTCAGTTTGCGCTGTCGATACGCAATCGTTCGCGTTCAGTACGCAATCGCCCGCGTTCAGTACGCAAACAAAGTGATCGGTGAGATCGGTTTGTCGGTCTGCGCGGTCGGTACGCAAGTGTTCGCGTTCAGTACGCAATCGCCCGCGATCAGTGCGGAGGTAAACTGGTGGGTGGCAGGGCTGTGCGTAACTGAATTTTGTAATTTCGTAAATCGTAAATCGTAATTTTTGAAATTCCTCGTAATTCGTAAATCGTAATTCGTAAATCGTAACTGATAATGAGTAATAAGCTCACACATGACCCATACCTCATTCGATGTGGAAACACCGTAGCATTTCAGTGATGAGGTGTTTCCATATTGAAGGAGGTTGGGTTCGAAAGTGGCATTTTCAGAGCAGCAATTGAATAATAATTCAGTACATATACGTGGGATAGGAGCGACTTTAATAGACAAAATGGAAACTCTAAGTTTATTTAAGTACCACACCTGTGCCAGGTTCCGCCCAACTTTTGAATACGAAAGCATAGGGAATCATCGGTCTACCAAACACAGTTCAGTTGAAGCCAAGGAGGGCAACACTATGATGAGAAAAAAATTACGGTTCGATAGTTTTAGCCTTAACCTTTTAAGGAACGATGCTTGGATAAGGTGGCCATTCCAAAGGGGATATACATTAACAAAACCTCTTTTTGACGCAAAAAATGAGTCTGCTCTCTATATTCGTAAGCGTTGCTCTGAACGGAGTTATAAACGTTCCTCCACATAAGCGTAAGTTTGTTGGGGTGGAGACGGCGGTCTGAGTGATGAAGGTTGATTAGGATTCTGAAATGCAAAATGGTGAGGGCTCCCTCAAGATCTGTGCTTTCAAAAAGTAGGTTCTTCATCTTCCTTTCTTTTGCGTTTAGAATTCGCTTCTCATTATTAAAACATTAGAGAGACTCTGCAGCCGTAATTTCTTAGAAATGTTTCAAACCTAATTTTGAAATTACCACCTCTCTTCTCGCAGCCTCTGGAGATAGACATTAAAGGTTATTTTGGGAGTCCCCGTAGAAATCTTCGTCGAATGTTTTTAGGCTAGAAAAATAATTCCCCGATTCTTCAGCAGATTTGAATTCACGAAGTTCCACTTTTTTGCTTGTATCTTTTTAACAGCTAAAGATAGATGCGTGGGGAAGGTTGTTTTTGGAATCTCCGCAAAATTCTGCAATTAAGTGTATATTGGGTTCCTACCTTTATTTGCTCCATGAGCCAGCCAGGTCCTTAGAGCCGAGCCCAATATTTACTGTCAATTTATATCGGAATGGAAGTGCTGTCCACAGTTGCAGACGACCGCTTTAGAAGTTTACAGAGAGCTAGAAGATAGTGGTGCTGGGACGAATATCAATCATGTCAGGACCTCGCGGTCACAGCATGATTCTGTTTGCGGTACGTGTTGCAACTGCGGATCGAAATTTTGGTCCGATATAGACTGCAGCTCCACTAAAGGTCTGCGTCTCTGGTGTTCGTCATGTGACACGAGCATTCCATATAAGTAAATAGCTGTGAAGCTACCGACTTGACTCGGCTTGAGGCAAGGAAAGGTTGGAACCAAATAATAAGTTTGGGTCCGTCAGAGTGAGAAGGGGAGCGATTGGTCATACCTGAAGCTCGTTATCAACAATTATAGTTCTCCATGACTGACCTACTGCTGACTTCGACCTGCCGGGCATGCAAGGGTACGGGTTCAACGAAAACTGAAATTTTGAAGAGTAATCAAATATTAGGAGTGTGTTAAATTTAAAAGTGTTGACGAAGTTGTGTTGTATTGAAAGTGTTAAATTTATATTTGTAATAGACCGCAGATTTGCATTGCTCATTCAAGCGCGTTCACAATTTATTACGATTTGTTACGATTCGTTAGGGTTTTGGTCCCAAATTTCGTAAATCGTAAATCGTGAAAATTTTGCCAAAAACGCCCGTAATTCGTAAATCGTAAAACGTAATTCGTAATTACGCAAGGCCCTGGTGGGTGGGATCGGTTTGTCGGTCTGCGAGGTCGGTATGCAAGTGTTCGCGTTCAGTACGCAATCGCCCGCGTTCTGTACGCAGATGAACTCGTGAGAGTTGTACATACGCAAAAGCGAGTGCTTAGTTAACAACGAAAGCTTTTGCGCATTTAGTCTACCGCTTCATCAGAGGCAGGGCCTCCCTAAAAAAGTTTTGACTTTTCTTTGTTCTGGTAGAAAGTCGAATGGGTTGGTCTTGGTGACAACATTGTCTTCAAAACTGAGAATCCGACGGGAACCACTGAAATGAGGTGAATTTTTTTGACTATAACAGTTCCCTAATTCACAACTTTGTTCGCACACGTTCGGCTTCATCTATCTCACGCCTATAACTCGTTTTCTTCAAAACAGTCAGTGCACATGAAAAGTCCCGTTACTCGAGGAAAGAAAAACTAACTCTGGTACATCCCTAGTGACCTGTTGATTTCGATTATCACCATCAGCGGAGCGGTGGGCCTGGGTAAGATATAACTAGTGATAAGAAGGTTCCGACGAAAAGGCCACCGCTCCGCGCTGTGATAACCGTAAGCCTAAGTTCACTTGGAATGAAACAGAGTCTATATACATGCACGGGCGTAGTGATCCAACTGATGGCCGGTTTCAGGTTTTTTTTGTGTTTTTCTCCTAGGCTCTTGCTGACTTTCGTTATAATGAGGGTCAAATCTAGACAAACGTGTATGTGAGACCTTAAGAATCCATTTCGATCACGAGCAACAAGCAGGATTTCAAAATTATCCTTCAAACATCCTGGATGTCTTATTCAATGACAGCTAACTGGATGCTGTGATAAATCAACACTGCCTTTGAATCATATTTGGGCGAGAAAACACAACGATGGCCATTCCTTAGATATTTGCCTGGTGTTTATAGGGACCTTATCAGTTTTTGTAGCGCCATGTGTAGAGCAGGAAAGACTTCTGCATACCGTTACAACTGAAACTCCTCCACACTTCATACAATCGGAGCACGCGCGTTCGATTAGATATTATTAATGCCAACCTTCAGTTATCTGTGCATCGCATGATTTTTGGGCTATGAGGAAAATCTAATTCGGATTTTCATATGCTCATATGCTATACAGTGGTACTAAGAGAAAGTTTTAGGAGAAATGATGAAGTGGTACGCACAGATTTAGGTAACGCAAAATTAACTACATCTGTGAATCGAGGTCGCGACCTGGCGTAACAGTGGTGTAAATTGCTCAGAGTTGGTACGATTCAACCTGCTGATGTCAAGCAAGAAACCTTACCAAGCGGTTGCGTCCAAAGCGTAATGAGCAAGCAGGACCCGAGGTTGTTTCGGTTCATGGTGGTCATCTATTTCTTTTCAGCAGTGGACAAACTCTCAGCTTACCGTTGCGCATGTGCATCGGCAACGTATAATTGATATCCTGATTATGTTGACAAGCCTAACACGTGGGAGGCTACACTACTCACAACCACTCTTAATTAAGGGAGATCTTTGGATTTGCACTGACCAGAATTAAACTCCCTACCGAGTTTTTCGTCACCCAAAACCTCCATGACCTTCTTGATCACCTCGTCATCGGGTGCGCTAATGGCCACCTTATCGACTCCCCCGACTCCCCGGCGTGCCCCAGGTAGTTAACTTAAAACTTGTTTATTCGAATCGCCGGGATTTTTCTTCGCATAATCTATCTTTCCCTCCGTTCTCCATTCGCTTTCTACAACTCTTAAAACTTTTCTTTCTCCTCTTCTTCGACTTTTTGTTGTTGTGATACTTTTCATTGCTTTATCTTTCTATTTATTTATTTATTTACCAATTTATTCTCTTTTTTCATTCTTTTTCTTGATCTCCTTGTTTTACTGAAGATTCTCACTCTTTCTCTCAATCCCGACCGTCTTGCTATCCTTAATACTACCATTCTTCATTATCTTATTCTTCTTGGTCTATTCGTGGCTTTAGGTGGTTTAGTAATGATATTCGACATTTGATGTTTTCGAGTTTTTCAAAACATAATGAAAAATACTGTTGGCGTAAACTCGTGTAAAAAATTTCAATGTAAAAAGAGCTTATCTTTCGTGGGAAGAAATCTGAATATGTTCGCAGCAAAACAGACACTGAAAGACTTCGTTCCAGCAGATATAACGGCTGACGTATTTCATTGAAAAATGTTGTAGAATCACAATCAACTAGTACATTCGACCTCACAAGGATTTGGAGAATAAAACACACAAGTAGTCACCTCAGAGCACCATGAATTGAATCCCGAATAGGGGAACTAGGAAGAAGGCAAAGGAAGGAAATGCAAGAGCAGATATCGATGGTGGGAAAATACAAGGAATGCCAGCAAAAGCTGAGAAAATATTGCTAAATGCCTCTCGATGCGAAAGTTTTTTGAGACTTGACAGCGGGTGGTACGCACCCACATGCGGCAAGTATAGATTGCTCCCATTAAAAAAACGCGCATTAATGCTCAAAAAAGCGTCCATGATTGAAAGATTCTCGAGTTTCCATCATGGGGATGTATATTTGGCCAACACTGGAGCAAAAATGAGTGAAACGGAAAAAAAACGCTCAAGCAAGGTAAAACGATCTAATGCGGTAGGCCTCCAACCGCCAAATATCGTTTTTCTTGTGAACATTTACTTAATTTTGAGCTAAGCACGCGGTAGGCTAAAAACGGCTAGCTTAGCGACCAGTCACTGTCTGGATCAGCTATCCAAAAACATGATTTCCCCTATCTACCCTCAGTATAGCATTGAATCTCTTCGAAAGTATTGGATCGATGCATATTTATGGAACGTTTCATAAAAATATTTTTATTAAACAAAAACAAAATTAATATTTAATCAAAACTTTTTTGAATAATCACTCGAGAGCATAGTCACCATCCACTCCAAGAATTTCTTCCCACTTGCTTGGCATTCGGTCGATTCCACGTGCGAGGAATTCACGATTATTGGAGGCAATCAACGCTTTGACATCAGCCACCAAGTCATCCGAGTCGTCGTAGACTTTGTTTGTTTACCAGTTTTTCAGAAAGCGATTGACATTATAGTCCGTTGGTGCTTCAGTTGGTGTGTACGGCGGATCTGGAAGCAGATCCTACATCCTATTGGCGATGGATTCGCTTACACGGCGCCCAACTTGTGAAGGGGCGTTAGAGTTGTGTTTGTTGGTTTCGCTGCAGCAAATCGGTGGAAATTCGAAAGCGTTCAGCTTTGTTGTTGTCGGAAAGCTCGTGTGGTGCCCACCTAGCCAATTTCCATACCTTTCCAAGATTCTTCAGGCGTCGAACGATCGTTGATTGATTGACATTAAAGTCTTCAGCCAGCGTTCGCGTTGTCAGGCTTTCGTCCTATTCCACGGCTGTCAAAAGTGCTTGATCATCAAAATCCGATGGTCTACCTCTTTATTCTTTATACTCCAAATTAGTGTCACCTGATTTGAAGCGAATAAACCACTTCCGTACTGCGCTATCAGTAATTGTTCTTTCGCCAAAAAGTCGTTGAGATCGCGAAATGACTGGGCTGCGGTGCATCCTTTCTCGCAATGGTAGAGCATAATATTGCGAATATGAGTGTGATTTTCGAGACGCATTTTTATACTGTATATTGAGGATTATTTTTATATAAATATTCAGCACGGAACGCAAGATTTCACTGAAGAAAAACGCGTTATTAAAACCGTTCCAAAATATGCAATAACCCAATAAATTGTATTGGTTAAAGGCAGCATACACGCTCGTAAATTTGTTGGAGATAACTACGAAAATAGAATGGTATGGCCCAGATTACAACGCCTACGCATTTTTAAGCGTCAACAACGAACCACGATGCCGCTACACGAGTAAGAACCTGGCCCCGCCCTGTATTTCTCCGCCCCACGTATTTGCGTCCTCCTCCAAAACAGGGAGGTGATGGGCCATCCCAACCGTCAACGACGTTTGTGAGTGCTACAATGAGTACAATAAATAAGCCCAGTACCCTGTTCTGGAGGAGAACGGCAAATAGAGGAGGCGGAGAAATACAGGGCGGGACCAACTTCTCACTCGTGTAGCGGCCTTGTAGATCGTTTTTGACTCTTCAAAATGCATAGGAGTTGTAATCGGCCATACCATTCTATTTTCGTAGTTATCTCCAACAAATTTACGAGCGTGTATGCTGCCTTTACAGAAGCTCGTAATTCGCGGTTGGAAAGCCAGCCACGCTAGGCCGCTGCAACTTGTTTGTGCATTACCCCAAACCCCATCTCCGCCCCAATCTCCAACTTTTGCTTAGTTCCAATTTATTTGGGCCATATATACACTTTCACGATGAAAACCTTTTTTCACAAACCCAGCATCTGGGTAATGATGCGTTCCGAAACAGTGTTCATCGGAAGCAATACACTCCTGACGCGCACGCATGCGTACTTACAGCGGCCAGATCTTTAGAAAAAGTTTCGGACTGAGCGAGCGATGAAATCGGGAATACCACGTGTGAATGCGTACTAACCGTGACCAATCCTATGTGCGACATTTGTGCCAAACGCGTACTAATGCCGTACCTACCGCGAGACAATGCATAGTAATCGCGTGGCAGTGCATACCGACCGCGCGACAATGCGTACCGACTGCGCGGCAAAACGTACCGACCGCGTGGCAAGACGTACCGGCCGCGCGGCGATGCGTACCGACAGCGGGGCATTGCGTACCATCCGCGTCAAAATGCGTTTTCATAGCTGTTAGTATCCGAAAAGCGTTCGTACCGACCGCGTGGCAAGACGTACCGACCGCGCGGCGATGCGTACCAACCGCGTGGCATTCCGTAATGAACGCGTGGCAGTTCGTATCGACCGCGCTAATTTGCGTGCCGACCGCGTGCAAGTTGCGTTGCAAACGTCGCCCATCCCGCTGTCGGTACGCAACTTGTCCGCCGTCGGTACACCCCATTGTCTGAGTAGCCGTTGGCTGTGGAGAAAGGTTCACGGTTGAAACTGAAAATAAGGATCTTCGCGAAAATGGTTCTCAACTCGTAACGAGCGGAAAAAAACAGAAAAAAGAACGGGCGGAACAGATTGAAATTAGGCTGCTTGCATAGCGAGTGCGACCGAAATAATTAGTCAAACAACATGGCCGCTTGTGATCTTTTAGATTATTTCACTGGATAATCCCTTTACCCCACTCGCTGTAGATCTCTCCCAATCTGGGACCCTATTTGAACCACATAGCAAGGAGCCTTTCCACGGGGCGCCTGCATCTATACGAATAATATGTGGGTAATCAGAAGCCAAATTTTTTGTTGGCAGAGCCTCATTTTGCTTATGAGCTTTCTATTTGAGAATGAGGAGGTAGAAGAGGTAGAAAACCAACAGGGAGGGATAGGTTGTCAACATTTATATCCTGTTTAACCTTGGCATCAGATGGCCTTTTTCAACCTTCTGCTAACTTTCGCCCTGAGGAGTGTCAGACCTACGCTTTGATAACGTAACAAAGCAACCGTTCTCACACATTCGTGGGGAAATTCCCGAAAACGACATCGGGAATTTCCTCGATTCGGCTGGGGAAAATTCCCCTCGTTTCGGTGAGGCGGAGTGAATTCCCCACAGCAGGTCTTCCTTTGTTCTTCCGAGTGCAGCTCTTCACCAAGATTTTGCAACGCTATACTAATTGTTCGTTGATTGATTCAAATCTAGTTCGCAAAAACTCGCTGCTTTCGACAGTTCCTTGTCCTTAGGGGTCGTTTATACTCTCGCCGCCACGAGGTGCGGCACGATCGATATTGTAGGATTGCACTTCGCCGCGCCGCTCGGCGGCGGGAGTATAAACGACCCCTCAGATAGCTGAACTAGGAGCAATAATTATGACCACATTGGTTTACCGAGAAGCTTATTATCTCCTCCGAAATCCGGACAGAGACACCTACTCAGTCCTTGAAAGGCAGCTCTGTCTCATCCCTACAACTGCGAAGTGCGAAACCACCTCGAGACTGGCCAGTTGTCATCACCGTAGACGCCCGCTCTCCTCTTGACCAAGTGATAACGACCAAATCAGGAGTGGTAGTCAAAGGAGTGATTAACGCGAGCAAACCGCCACCTCCTAGCCGGCAAGAAACCGTGACATATATGCCACAGAGCCGCCAAGTTAACGCGAGCTGCCTCACGTGAGAAGATGAGCTGAAAGCTTCCTGATTGACGAAAATACAGTAGATTTCTGACTTGAAGTATAGCAAGGGATAGAGCAGATAGTAAGTTGAGAAGCTTTAAAACCGGAGGTTCAGCACTAGAGCTCTTTTTCAGTTATTATGATAGGTTAAAATCGTTCAAATACATCGCACCGCATATCGAAAACCGTCAAAAATTACATTTCGGCAGTATCCACCAAATTCATTCATGAGGAAGAGCATTCAAAGCAAACTTCTTGAAATTTCTCTTGTTCGAAACACGATCAGAACGAAATTTCGGGATAGCCCTTCCCCTGGCAATCCAAATTCTCGTAATTTTATATGAGCTTGGTTAATTTTTAAGGCGATTCTCGAAAACACATGCTAGGTTAAAGGCAGTGGTCACGATGAAAAACGTTATCGAAAAAAAAAACTATTAAAATCAGCTTACATCGAAAAAACTGTAAAACTATGAAGGAAAAAAACTACAAAAATCAGCTTACATCGAAAAAACTGTAAAACTATGAAGGTAGCGCGCTGAAAAACGGACTAGAATTAGAGTTTCTAGGGCCCAAAGATGCCACTTCGTGCACACGTGCACAGCGCCGCCCAAAAAGATTGCAGTCTCATGCCGAGCTGTCGAAAATCATCGACATTCAGAGGAAGAATAAAATGCAATTTTACCTAATAAAAGCAGTTGAACAATGAAAGCAAGCACATCAGTCAATGTTTTTGACTAGATGAGTAATGTTCATTGATTGAAGTTCAATTCCAAGCCAGTTGATGTTCTTGATATTAGAGATCATCGATGCCAATGATATGGAGTGGGCTCGTCCACCTCCAAAAGACAAGAAAGTTCAGGCTTCTAATTTGGCCCGAAATATAGGGTTTTTCGCGATTACCACATTTGTGTGATGTAACACGATTTCGCATTTGCAGTTACTTTTTTGAACGTTACCTGAACAAATACTCTTTCCAAACGGAATTTTGAACTAACTAAAATTGGAAACATCGTGGATGAAATAATCAAAAGGCCCTAGGAAAGTAACACTAGGTGCGACAAATACTTTCCGAAGATTGTCTAGCAATGAATAAATTGAAAGGGTGTCCTACATTCAACTGAAATGGATAATCAAAAACCTATAAGGATGATTGAGTGACTAGCCAATTTTCGTTTTTGAAAAGATTTAGAGTTTTTTTTGGAAACGTGCAACTGAAGTCTTACATACGTCAGAGATTGGGGCGATGGTGCGGTTTCGGTCATTAGTAAAATTGAATAAATGAAGTGTTTGCCGTATTCTCAAATTGACGGTTATCACCAGCCCCCAGTTGATGTAGAAAATGTGTAGAAAACACTGTGATACGCTCATATGTGCATCATGCAAGCAAGAGATTTCGTGCAAATATTGCAAGGTAAGAATCGAAACACTTCGAGTGGCCCCATCCAGGGTCAGGCGGGCGTTGTCCAGCTGGACAACAGGGGGACGTAAAAATTTTAGAAATTTAGATTTTTTCAGGGGGACGTAAAAATTTCGGGCCGAAATTTTGAAAAGTCGGGGATGTTTTCAGTTGCGTTTCTCGTTCTGTGAAGAAAACAGGTCGTGGAATGAGGGGTTCGGACGTGGTTGTCCCACATATTGTAATAGCAACAAAAAGATCAAGGAGAACATTAGTACAGCACCACAACAGTACATGTGAGAAAAGTATCTTCACATCACGATATAATAGACAATGTTTTAGGCAGGATTCAAATTTTCAGCACATAAAACTAATTTTTAGACGAGTTACACTCATTAATCGGGCACATTACCGCTCAAATTTTTCACTTCGAATATCGGACAATGTACTTCCCCCCATAAAATTTAAGATTTTCAAAATTCTGAAAAACGATTCAGATTCTTCTTGAAATTCCCCAGAAACCAATACCTAACACCCCTCCCAACACCTTAAAATCACAAAGAAAATCGCCTGAAACACGTTTTGCAGTTGTCCAAACCCTTGTCCAAAACCGCGCCTACGGCCAAAATTTGACAACGATAATTTTTATCAGAAAAGCATTTTTAACATCCTAAAGGTGAAATTCTCATCTTTAGCCTATCTTCGGGGGTGTGTATACAAGTCTGTTTGTACCTGCTCGTTGGTGCCCCTGCTTCTACTGAACCCAGCAGACGTTTGAGTGTACACAGGGAACGTTCGAGCGATATAGCGTGCACAACTATATTGCGAAAGTATCCCGCACATTGCATAAAGGTGTCGCCGTCCGGCACACTAAGGCCTCTGGTCCATAACACCTTAGGATCCGTACCTAGGGAGTCATGGAGTCTTTGGCCACAGGCCACAATTTCGCCACCCTGAACTGTCGATCGCTGTCGAGTGATATCCAAAAAACTGCGCTATCCAGACTTCTGAGCTATTTCCATGCACCGTTTGCTGCTTTGCAGGAAACCCGCCTCAAGGATAGACCCGTCATCAGCGTCGGAGAGTACACCATCTACTGCGGTAACGCTGACGATAGGAGAGTGGGAGGCTGTGCAATAGCTGTAAGTAAGGATTTCAATGGTATGGTCAAGGAGTTCGGCTCAACGTCGTGTCGGAATGCATTCGTACGACTGCGGGATCACAGAGGATTCAATCTGTGGATAGTGAGTGCTCATGCGCCCACTGAAACCGCCGAAGACAATTCGAAGGATGCGTTTTATGAGGAACTCAATACGTTGCTGGCCAGGATACCTTGTCAACATGCTGTTGTCGTGGGGATTGACGCAAATGCGAAGATGGGACTTGATCAGGAATCCGAAGTACTCGGTAAATGGTTCTACCCAGTGGAGCAAACATCGGACAATGGCTACCGCCTTGTCGACTTTGTGAACGTAGTGGTCTGATTATTGCATCGACATTCAAGAGGAATCATCGCCGCCATCAGCTTACGTGGCAGGGACCAACCCGGCTATCTCCAGAAGAGCAGCGGAAGCGGAAGATGACAACTTTGAAACTACAGCTTGACTATGTCCTGACGAGGAATATTCCAGTATCGGACATTCGAAGATCTAGAGCTGTGTGGGATGTCGCATTCGATTCGGATCACCGTCCTGTTCTGTTGAACTTCACTGCGAGGATTCATAAGAGGAAGCGAGGGGCTCAGCCTCTCCAGAGGATTGACATGACAAGTCTCAGAGATGAAGAGTGCAGAAGGAATTTCCGACAACGCGTTTCTATTCACATCGGAGTACGGACTAAGAAAAAACTTTGCGACGCGGATTCTTTTGTCAAGTGCATCCAGGACGCTTCGAAAGAGGCACTCCCGGTTGTACAGCCTAAGAAGAAGTTCGCCTACGTCTCAGAAGAAACAACATCTACCTACAACAGAAAATGTGCTCTACGAACTGCAGGAAACTTCGTGGAGGAGAAGCGTCTGAGGAGGAAGTTGCGTCGGCAGCTTCAAAGTGACCGCGAACGAGAGTGGACGTGTAGAGCTAAGGAGTTCGAGAAGGCTTGGGAGGAGAAGAATCCGAGGAAAGCCTACACGTTGCTGCGACAGTATAGCGGGAAGATGAAGAGATGTTCTCCTGTCTTGAACACTACCAATGGAGTTGCAGTTGGTGATGCGACGCTGCCAATATGGAAGGATTACTTCAGTTCACTACTGAATCGTCCAGCGCCATCAGTACCTGAGCTCCCGCATGTTCAGAGAGCACATTACGATGTCAGTGAGGAACCGCCGACTGAGTCTGAAGTTTTGGATTGTGTCCGGAAAATGGAGAATGGAAAGGCAGGTGGAGATGACAACATCACTGCTGAAATGCTGAAAGCTCTTCCTCCGTCTGGGATTCGTGAAATGACCAACACCATCCGTGCCATATGGATGAGCGAAAGGATACCCGATTCGTGGAGACATGCGATCATCGTACCTCTTCACAAGAAGCTATCCGTCACGGATCCTAAGAACTACAGAGTAATCTCTCTACTTCGTGTCATGTACAAGGTTTTAGAACGTATCATTCTCGAGCGACTTATCAAACATCGTGAAGGAACGACCAGAGATGAGCAAGCCGGTTTTCGACCTGGAAGATCGACCGTCGACCAAGTGTTCGTCGTGAGAAGAGTAATTGAATCGTGGCAGCGGTTTTCGAAGCCATCACAGCTTGCTTTTTTGGACTTTGAAGCCGCGTTCGACTCTCCTCATCGTGATCGATTGCTCAATGCTCTGCGAGCAGATGGAGTCCCGGAAAAGTATGTTCGGTTAATCGAGGACATGAACAAAGGAACAACAGCAGCAGTTCGTACACCTGTCGGATTTACGTCAGCTTTCGAGGTGAAAACAGGAGTAAGGCAAGGAGCCGTTGCAGGACCTTTTCTTTTCAACTTCGCCGTTGATGACATCATGCGTAGAGTTGCAGAACAGTTTCCTGCGGATGTGATCCTAACACCATCAGGACGCTCCTTGTCGACCTGGAGTACGCCGACGACATTGTGTTATTCGCTGAAAACAACGCAAAACTGCAAAGGATTGTGAACCTCGTTTCGAAGTATGCCGCAGCCTATGGACTTCGTCTTCGTCCCGACAAATGCAAGCAGATGTGGGTCTCTCAGAGGCCTTCAACTGGAGTTTGTGTGGACGGACAACGTATCGAACTGGTGGACGATTTCTGTTATTTGGGCTGTTTGCTGAAGAACGATGGTAGTTATGCAGCGGATATTCGACAACGATGTGCGAAAGCTACGTCTGCATTCAATTCTCTAACCAAGTGTTTGTGGTCTACCACCATCGCGAAGGAAGTCAAGTTGCGCGTCTACCTATCCGCTATTCGCCCTATCATGATGTACGGGTCGGAGACGTGGGCAGCACCGAAAACGCAGATGGAAAGGTTGGATTGCACGGAGAGGAAGCTTTTTAGGCGTTTGCTTGGATATTTCTGGCCGCGTGTATGCCATAACGAAGACCTTTACAAGGAAATCGACGCAGTACATCAACGCTTGACACGAGGCAGGTGCCAGCATCTCCTAACGCCATCTCAAGCAGCAATGGAAAGTCGACTTCGACTGCTCGGGCATATACTAAGAAGAACGCCGGATCGTCTCGTACAACACGCTTTAAAAATGCTTCCAAATCCTGTCTGGAAACGGCCACCTGGGCGTAGGCGAAAGTTCTGGACGGATGTGGTTAAAGAGGATTTAAAGTCACTCGGCATCGAAAGACAGTTCAGGCGCGATGTTTCGTTTCGCAGGAAATGGAATAGTGACAGCTGGATGGAATGTGTTCAAATTGTGGCTGAAGACCGTGAAAAATGGACACGGCTGACTACTAGGACGGCACACCTCGGTGAAGATGCGGAATGACCGCGTCAGGCGAAAGCCAACCGATTAAGTCAAGTAAGTCAGCCTATCTTCTACTCAATACCACGATTTCGCTCGAAAACTCCTCCATTCAGAGCATTCCTGAGCAAAGGGTTTTACTTACCACTGCAGCGAGCCGCCGAAAAATATCGCGCTCCAATTCCAAGCCGCGTTCGCCATCTGCGGTGGTTTTGCGAGCACTGTTTCGCAGTACAGTGCTCGCAAAGCCCACAAAACCACCGCCGGTGACACCCCTTTCTCACCCGCGCTCGCACCCGTTCTGTTCAAACCATATCAGCTGGGAAGCGAACTTTTTTGGACCTGTGAAGCAGGGGAGTGCGTAATTGAAATTTCAAATTCGTAAAACATAATTACGACAAAACCTCTGTGAATCGTAAACCGTAAATCGTAAGCAGCAAGTAAGAACTATAATCATTAAAAATATTATTACAATGGTGAAACAAGAGAAACTACCTACTGCCCACCGTTTCACGTGCTAAGTACATATTAGGTTGCGTTCATTATTTGACAGCTAACCACGTCTAATGGATATGATATACTTTGTCGCTGTCATCAGCGAGAAGCGTGAAATCTAGCACGAATCGCGGCGGGACCCGCATCGAAGCAGTGACATCGGTTGTCGTAGGAAGAGTTATCGCGCGTGAGCCGCAGCGACGTGTCGCGGAGAGCTGACATACTGCAAATGTGCCGAAGCCTGTCGCTGCCGATGTTCGGCGCACTGCGAATGCAACAGGTCTAAAAGGCGGGAGCTCCGGGACAGGCGGTCGCTGTCGCTGTGCAGAGCGACGCGACCGTGTCTTGTAGAAGTATACCGTACCCTTAATGGCTGCTTCTAACCCGTATTTTTTTGCTTTCCCTTGTCACTCATTCCACAACTTCTTCCTAGATCTTGAGAAATCCGCAAGTCCGATTCAGCCCTCCGCGTATCTGCTGAGCAACAGAAGGGACACAACTATACTCGTAATGCCTCTCCCAAAACGCTAACACCGTTGTAATCGTAAAACGAGCCAAAATGACTGTAATTCAGCGATTCTCAACAGCCAAATTTGAGAATTCCTCCCATTTGCTAACGATACCGCAACACCGATCAAGTCGGTGTGAATTGCACTGATATGTACTTCGAGCTCCCCACTGAAGGCTCAACCTCAGTGCACGTACGTTAAACAAGATGACACCGGGCTTGCGCCAACCTTCAATAGAGATGGGAGATTAACATTCAGATCCGTGGCAACTCCGTATTATATAGAGCACAGTATCGGTCGCCCAGCCCAAGTTATTTTTTTCTATATCCACTGAACCATTTGCAGAATCGTAGCTTCATGGTGACGATACTGTAGATTGGTAAAGTCAACGTAAGCATAGAAAACGCTTTCTAAATTTTGCCGCTTTGTGTAGCTTAGTCCCCATAGTTAAGAAATTTAGTCAATGCGCTCCATCAAACGCTCGCATTTGTGAGAGATAAATGTTTCAGAAAATGGGCGAAGATGAGCGCTTAAACTTGCGCTCATGCCTTTTCTGAAAGTCCATTTGCTGCGGGCGATGAGAAATCAACTAGAGAAAACGATTTTGAGCTTCGAACGTTTGGGGTAAAAAACGAACGCTCCTATTGTTGATTTTTGCGGACTCCGAGAAGGCATAATCTACTCAAAAGACGGGGTCAGGAGCACTATGTCAAGCAAATTTTAGATCGATTACACTGCCTAGCTCGATGTTTTGACGCTCATCTAGTTATACAGTTCAGGACAGTTGATCTTCATGAAAAACGCGAAAACGAAGTTCCTTGTGAAGAGTGCTTTCAAACTGCATCTTAAACAGGTTCTGGACAACGGTCTGCCTTATCCTGGCTCCATCAATGCATCAAAGCAAGTGCGTTGTGGATCAGGGATGTGCGGAAAAAAATATTTTTGGAAACAGAAAACAGAAAAAAGAGAATCTAGTTTGACAGAAAACATAAAAAAATCGCCAGGAAACAGAAAACAGAAATTTTTCAAAAACCAATAAAGCGTGCTCAGCGTACACTAAACGAAAATTTTCAAAACATTGAACTTTTTTTTATACATTTTTCGAGTGATATATGCTTCTTTCGTTAAATTTTCAAAACCTTACAGTTGGCCAGAGCAAAAAGTATAGACGCTCAAGGATTGCAGAATATGAGTGCGATGAGGTGACAAATGTTCATTAAACCTTCCTTTTCCCAGGCAATAAAAGCTCGATTATTAATTAGAAGCTCAATACATATGTCTGTACAAGGAGTACGTATTGTAGTCGGAGCGAGCCTTCCGTTCCTGAGTGTACCTATTTTGACACTTATCGGGGGTGTGTATACAAGTCTGTTGGTACCTGCTCGTTGGTGCCCCTGCATCTACTGAACCCAGCAGACGTTTGAGTGTACACAGGGAACGTTCGAGCGATATAGCGTGCACAACTATATCGCGAAAGTATCCCGCACATTGCATAAAGGTGTCGCCGTCCGGCACACTAAGGCCTCTGGTCCATAACACCTTAGGATCCGTACCTAAGGAGTTCATGGGGTCCTTGGTCACAAGCCACAATTTCGCCACCCTGAACTGTCGATCGCTGTCGAGTGATATCCAAAAAACTGCGCTATCCAGACTTCTGAGCTATTTCCATGCACCGTTTGCTGCTTTGCAGGAAACCCGCCTCAAGGATAGACCCGTCATCAGCGTCGGAGAGTACACCATCTACTGCGGTAACGCTGACGATAGGAGAGTGGGAGGCTGTGCAATAGCTGTAAGGAAGGATTTCAATGGTATGGTCAAGGAGTTCGGCTCAACGTCGTGTCGGAATGCATTCGTACGACTGCGGGATCACAGAGGATTCAATCTGTGGATAGTGAGTGCTCATGCGCCCACTGAAACTGCCGAAGACAATTCGAAGGATGCGTTTTATGAGGAACTCAATACGTTGCTGGCCAGGATACCTTGTCAACATGCTGTTGTCGTGGGGATTGACGCAAATGCGAAGATGGGACTTGATCAGGAATCCGAAGTACTCGGTAAATGGTTCTACCCAGTGGAGCAAACATCGGACAATGGCTACCGCCTTGTCGACTTTTGTGAACGCAGTGGTCTGATTATTGCATCGACATTCAAGAGGAATCATCGCCGCCATCAGCTTACGTGGCAGGGACCAACCCGGCTATCTCCAGAAGAGCAGCGGAAGCGGAAGATGACAACTTTGAAACTACAGCTTGACTATGTCCTGACGAGGAATATTCCAGTATCGGACATTCGAAGATCTAGAGCTGTGTGGGATGTCGCATTCGATTCGGATCACCGTCCTGTTCTGTTGAACTTCACTGCGAGGATTCATAAGAGGAAGCGAGGGGCTCAGCCTCTCCAGAGGATTGACATGACAAGTCTCAGAGATGAAGAGTGCAGAAGGAATTTCCGACAACGCGTTTCTATTCACATCGGAGTACGGACTAAGAAGAAACTTTGCGACGCGGATTCTTTTGTCAAGTGCATCCAGGACGCTTCGAAAGAGGCACTCCCGGTTGTACAGCCTAAGAAGAAGTTCGCCTACGTCTCAGAAGAAACAACATCTACCTACAACAGAGTATGTGCTCTCCGAACTGCAGGAAACTTCGTGGAGGAGAAGCGTCTGAGGAGGAAGTTGCGTCGGCAGCTTCAAAGTGACCGCGAACGAGAGTGGACGTGTAGAGCTAAGGAGTTCGAGAAGGCTTGGGAGGAGAAGAATCCGAAGAAAGCCTACACGTTGCTGCGACAGTATAGCGGGAAGATGAAGAGATGTTCTCCTGTCTTGAACACTACCAATGGAGTTGCAGTTGGTGATGCGACGCTGCCAATATGGAAGGATTACTTCAGTTCACTACTGAATCGTCCAGCGCCATCAGTACCTGAGCTCCCGCATGTTCAGAGAGCACATTACGATGTCAGTGAGGAACCGCCGACTGAGTCTGAAGTTTTGGATTGTGTCCGGAAAATGAAGAATGGAAAGGCAGGTGGAGATGACAACATCACTGCTGAAATGCTGAAAGCTCTTCCTCCGTCTGGGATTCGTGAAATGACCAACACCATCCGTGCCATATGGATGAGCGAAAGGATACCCGATTCGTGGAGACATGCGATCATCGTACCTCTTCACAAGAAGCTATCCGTCACGGATCCTAAGAACTACAGAGGAATCTCTCTACTTCGTGTCATGTACAAGGTTTTAGAACGTATCATTCTCGAGCGACTTATCAAACATCGTGAAGGAACGACCAGAGATGAGCAAGCCGGTTTTCGACTCTGGAAGATCGACCATCGACCAAGTGTTCGTCGAGAAGAGTAATTGAATCGTGGCAGCGGTTTTCGAAGCCATTACAGCTTGCTTTTTGGACTTTGAAGCCGCGTTCGACTCTCCTCATCGTGATCGATTGCTCAATGCTCTGCGAGCAGATGGAGTCCCGGAAAAGGAGGTTCGGGTAATCGAGGACATGAACAAAGGAACAACAGCAGCAGTTCGTACACCTGTCGGATTTACGTCAGCTTTCGAGGTGAAAACAGGAGTAAGGCAAGGAGCCGTTGCAGGACCTTTTCTTTCAACTTCGCCGTCGATGACATCATGCGTAGAGTTGCAGAACAGTTTCCTGCGGATGTGATCCTAACACCATCAGGACGCTCCCTTGTCGACCTGGAGTACGCCGACGACATTGTGTTATTCGCTGAAAACAACGCAAAACTGCAAAGAATTGTGATCCTCGTTTCGAAGTATGCCGCAGCCTATGGACTTCTGTCTTCGTCCCGACAAATCCAAGCAGATGTGGGTCTCTGAGAGGCCTCCAACTGGAGTTTGTGTGGACGGACAACGTATCGAACTGGTGGACGATTTCTGTTATTTGGGCTGTTTGCTGAAGAACGATGGTAGTTATGCAGCGGATATTCGACAACGATGTGCGAAAGCTACGTCTGCATTCAATTCTCTAACCAAGTGTTTGTGGTCTACCACCATCGCGAAGGAAGTCAAGTTGCGCGTCTACCTATCCGCTATTCGCCCTATCATGATGTACGGATCGGAGACGTGGGCAGCACCGAAAACGCAGATGGAAAGGTTGGATTGCACGGAGAGGAAGCTTTTTAGGCGTTTGCTTGGATATTTCTGGCCGCGTGTATGCCATAACGAAGACCTTTACAAGCAAATCGACGCAGTACATCAACGCTTGACACGAGGGAGGTGCCAGCATCTCCTAACGCCATCTCAAGCAGCAATGGAAAGTCGACTTCGACTGCTCGGGCATATACTAAGAAGAACGCCGGATCGTCTCGTACAACACGCTTTAAAAATGCTTCCAAATCCTGTCTGGAAACGGCCACCTGGGCGTAGGCGAAAGTTCTGGACGGATGTGGTTAAAAAGGATTTAAAGTCACTCGGCATCGAAAGACAGTTCAGGCGCGATGTTTCGTTTCGCAGGAAATGGAATAGTGACAGCTGGATGGAATGTGTTCAAATTGTGGCTGAAGACCGTGAAAAATGGACACGGCTGACTACTAGGACGGCACACCTCGGTGAAGATGCGGAATGACCGCGTCAGGCGAAAGCCAACCGATTAAGTCAAGTAAGTAAGTCATTGCGGGACAGCTGCTGGTTTAAACACTGTACTACTCCTCAGAGCTGAAAGTCACGCCCGTACCGCGCGCCTGTGCCGTTAGAGTATAAAGGGCCTGACATGCCGTTCGCTCCACCGTTGAGAACCTCTCGTACCTCTGTGGCAGAATTATCATCTGCCTCATAGGCTAACGATCAACTTCTTGGCGCTTCATCTTTACTGAATTATGTGCCATCTGCGTTGCAGTGAATTAAAACACGTATTTAGAGTTTTGCGTGCATGGTATAGTTGGAGCCAACATTACCCCGCTCTACAAAAGCGGGTACGCTGGGGATCGGGTATTCGTAGAGGCTTGACTCTGAGAGAAATTGCCGCTGCGGCTCCGCGATAGTGCCGCTTTGGCGCGTGCAGTCACTGAAGCGGCGCTATCGCGGGGCCGCGGCGGCACCACCGCGGAGCCATAGCGGGGACCCGACAGTACCGCTTCGGCTTCGCGATAACGCCGCAGCGGCTCCGAGAGAGTGTCTGATATGAAGCTATTTAAGAATTATAAGACAACTAGAGGGGGTCTAGTTTTAAGAACAAAATTTCGCACCTGCGGTCGTTACGTCCTTTGTCTGATAAAGACAGAGGTTACCGCCGCCTTTGAGCACAAGGAAACACGGAATGTACCTCAAACTTGGGTATATTGAACCGGCGACAATTTCGTTTTACCACACAGGACAGTGCATCGTACTCCACGCGGGTTCGCTGCTGCATCCTCGCGGAGCCGGTGCGGTTATAACGCGGAGCTGCTGCGAAACTTTCGCCGCGATGTCGAGGCTCAAAGCACGGCAACAGAATCGCCTGATCACGGAGCCGTTGCGGCACTATCGCGGAACAATCGCGGCGCAGTCGAGGATCGCGGTACTTTGCCGGCACTGAGGCGGCACATTTTCTCAGAGGAATGGGTTTCGTGCTTATTTAGTGGGTTGCGGGAGGCAGCCGACTTCTCAATGAGTGCCTTCATCTCCCTACATAAATCTGTTCCAAATTGAAGGATCCCGGAGGGATGGTTGGTTTGGTTCACCTCGGCGAGGATCGAACCCGACCGTGTACAGCGAGCAGCACCGTTTCCTCCGACCATGCCACACGTGCCCTAATGGATAACCGCTACATCGAGGTAAAAGCGTCTAGCGTAGTAAAGCTGCAGAGAGCCTGGGTGAAGTACACCCTCACCCCATCGGCTTAGCTTCGAAAAATCAAAAAAACAGTCCTGCTGAAAATCGCGGTACACGTTTTTTTCTGTTTTCTGTCCAAATTTTGCCTATTTTGACAGAAAACAAAAAACAAAAAAAATGGCCAAAGATTTGCAGAAAACAGAAAACAGAAACAGAAAATTCCGCACTTCCCTGTTGTGGATGCTCAATGAGAATAAGGGGCCAACGATGGCACCGATCTAGCAATGATTGGGAAGTTTTCGACTCTTGCAGTAAAAGGAGATCAAAAATAGTTGGCTTTGAAAACAAGTTCGCAATGGTTTGCTCCAAAACTCGCCCGATACGCCCCGACTAATTTAGAATAAATATTTCTAAAGCAGCAAATCACTTGATAACCAGTCCCTTGGGAATCTTCACTTTTTTGCACCAGGGAGTTATGGAAACTTTTTTGAAAAGCGAGCAAGCAATTAATTTTATATACACCCAACACAGCCTGTGATATGCAATGAATTATGAAGGGGAAAATAACTTGGAAATATCAATGTGAAAGAATTTTAGAAGGAAATAAGGAAAAAGGAGAGAATGTTCGGCGCTCGCCGAAAAATTAAAAGCTGATTGGGAGGGATTGATTAGTGCCATCATAGAAGACGGCCCACGTATTTCAACAATAATCTCTGTTTTGTTTTTAATACACCATCGCCCGTTTCCCTGGCGGAAGCCGGTACAAGATTATCCTTGTACTAGCCAGACCTAGCGAAGTTTTCGCTCCAGAGATATTTCACGTGTTCTAACTTCCTGAGGCAGATTAGATTGTCAAAACAGTTTACGACATTTTGGACCGTAAATCGTAATTTTTCGTAAATAAAAATGCATGCTATGGAAGTAAATCACAAGACAGCTCTAATTGACCTGCTCTAGTCCCACTTTGCGTATACTAATGTTTTGATGACCAACCCAGTCGTGTGACTTCAGCACGATCCCATTGTCATTCTTTGACGTGATTCTATCATTATAAGACACACGGTCGAAGTTGGAGGCGCTGAATAGCAGATCAGCGTGTCGCGCCGCGAACTTCTCAGTAGCTACCGCCTAAGACACAATGCAATCAAAAAATACTTCACGAGAACCTTCATTTTCGCCTTTTCATCAAGATCAACTTTCCTGATTGCTATAACTTGATTAGCGTCGAAACGTCGAGCGAAGCAGTTTATTCGAGCCAAAAGTTGCTTCGAATAGTGCTCCTTTCCCGCCTTTTAAAGGCAGGGTTCTCGATAACATTGGTTGTTGTGTTATCCCCATGGAATGGTAGATATGGGCATCACAAAAATGAGAAAAAAATTGGAGAAAAAACGCTTAAAAGCAAGTTATTGCTTGGTGTTCTCCCGCCCCCAATTATTGCAATATGTGTAAAAGCCTGTTTTGTCAACTTTTATTCTGCTTCTAAAGAGATTTCTGAGCATTTCTGGAGACTACTGACTACTTTATCAGCAAAATAAAAGACGGGTAAGCAAGCATTAATGGAAATCTTGTTAATTAGGGGGCCGGCCGACACCGGTAATTAGCGGTTATACTTTGTTTTTGAGCGTTTTTTCCTGGAAATTTCCGGTTTTTTCACTTGATTTTACTTCTGTGATGGCCAAATCTACATTCTCATGAAGAGATCTCAAAAAACATTTTTATCGCGAACCCTGCCTTTAAAGAGTTCACGCCTACTCAGAGTCAACAAAAATTAACAAGAGACGTTTGTTTTCCCCCAAACGTTTGAAGCTCAAAATCGTTTCCTCTAGTTGGTTTCTAATCGTCCGCAGCAAATGGATCCTCAGAAAAGGCATGTGTTGCGTATCGGCAGTGGACTAAGGATCCCGGGTTAGCCTAGGGTAACCCCCAATGCCACCTAAACCCCTGGGGATACCACCACCCAGCCCCTGGGGATACCACCACCCAACCCCTGGGGATACCACCACACAACCCCCCTGGGTTGCCTTTAGACTAACTATCCCCCTGGACTTACCTGCACTGGACTATCCTGAACGAAGTCGAGTTGTCCCGGCGGCTTGGAGTAGGCTGCACTGGAATAAACTGCATACTAATAAAATGACCGCACATAAGAAAGGAAAATGGAAAGATAAGCCGTGGAATGAGCCACTACTCCATCTCTGTGCACGTGGAAGTTAGAACAAGTTTATTGTGCAAAAGTAGGTGCATGTGGATTGAGCAAGTAGAATGCATGATAAGACATGTTAGTACATGGGTCGTGTGGTATGAAGTAGATGAGTGGTTGGTAGAGCTCCAGCTTGGAAGTGAGGGCGTATGGAATAAGAAGGGGGGGGGCACTGGAGTATGGTTAGACGAGTGAGTGGAAGGCTCGTCGCCTTGCAGGGCACCGCAGAAGTAGTGAGAGTAGAGCGGATGTAGACCGCCTGCGGTGGATGCTGATGAGTAGAATGCCGGTTGAGCTAGCTACCGCGTCGACGATGATAAGGGTGTCGACGTGGAAGCTATCTTAACAGGTATCTGCAAGACGGCAACACCCAGGATCGATGGAGGAGCGATCTCGCATTCGCGACACTCCCCCAACAAAAGGAGATCCCATTGGGCTTAAGCCTCGGCCTCAAGAGGAACTGCAAGGCGTAGCTGCCGCTTCTGCGACGAGTCTTCGTGGTGACTTATGTATATATTTATTTATTTATTTTTGTTTAATTTTTTGAAGTTATTATTTTGAATTTAGGGGGGCCTCACTGAGAAGTTGGAGCTGGATTATTAAAAAAACACCTAACCCCACACTTAACGAGTATACTGAGGCATCCATCGGTGGAGAATTGATTAATTCATAGGCTGCAAGCCCTTCACCGTTTCATGGAGCTAAGCTCCTTACAGAGATCACAAAAAAAAGACCGGTATGATTGAACCCGGAGTTTTGAAAAACCCGGAGTATAAGTGAATTAGATCTGAAGGACATCCTATACAATGAACTAGGAGACCTATTCACTGAAAATACTATAACTTCTAGTCTCCAGAAATCTGGAGTAAGATACAGACAAAAATTTTAGTTTACAAACTTGGACAAAAACCAAAACTTAGATGGACTACTCACAAAAAATTTACATACAAGAGATCTCGCGTTAGACGCGACTTCGTGCTAAATAGGCACGGCATCATACCACCAATGGTATGGCATCGCACCACCAAAGTGCGGTATAGCATCATACCACCATCTCCAGTGGCGCGGAACCTGAACCAAAGTTGATCTACTCCCTACGGCCTACTAAACTCACCCTTGGAGCAGTTGGAATGCAATACGGCTGGTGGCGTAACTTGGAGTATTTTGTGGGACGTCAATACGCCTCGGAACTGCGCGAAATGATATGCGGGGTGCATTAATGTCACTATACTTACTCATTTTAGTGCTGGTGGTTCTCGATGCTACGCCTTCTGAGCTTCGAGAAACATCAGTTTCGTATGTATCGAGTAAGTTTGCTCTGGAGTATTTTAGTGGATATCAGTGTATCCCAATTTGTGTGACGAAAGTAGGTTACACCAATGTCCCATAGTTTTTGGTGTGATACGCAAAAACTGAGAAGGATAAAAAATCTGGAGTGTTTTATTGGACGAGGGGAAGCCTCGATAATGCACGAATCAGAAATCGAGACAGACCACTGTCCTTAATCAGTATTGTTATCTTGTAAAAAAAATCTGGAGTTATTTGACATGAGTGAGTCTCAATATTGCGCGAATTGAATATCGAGGCGCACGCATGTCATAAGGATTTGTGAGCGAAAAAAATGGAGTAGTCTTCTCAGGCTATACGGCGCCCTCACCAGGTCCCATCACTATCCGCACCAGCGTCGTCAGTGCGACGCTGGTCCGGAGAGTACCCGCGTTCCGAGGGCGAACCGCTCGGAGGTGACCACGCCCTGCGCCAAAGCGGCGGCGGCGTCACCTCCCCGCGGTTGCGCTCCCACAACGTCAAGGTGTATGGGCGCCTTGGACGGCGACCTGGTGGGGGTGCCGTATATGTGCCTTCGCGGAGGCGCTCATAGAATTCCCCCGCCGCCAGCTGATGGTCGGTGACGGCGAAGGGATTCCAGACACAGAAAGCCCGATGGTGCCCCGCCTTGTGACAGCAGGAGCACGGGTCCGCCCTAATACAGGCGGCCCAGTGCTCCTTCAGGCATGTGCTGCACAGCCCATATTGCTGTGCGAGCAATGCCCTCTGACCCAGGCCGGGGTACTCTGGGCAGTCCAAGGAGTAGTGCCCCTTCCCACCGCAGAAAACACAATGATCCACCCTGTTGGTGGCCGGCGTCGACCGCTGCGGGTGGGACACTGCTGCCTCGGACCCTCCGCGTGAGTAGTAATTGATTGGAGTAAGAATTTTAGGCGATTCACCCTCCTCGCCCCTGCCCTTTTCCTTGTCCTTACCTTTTTGCAAAGGCTGGACTCGGTGGGAAGGGGCTGAGGGGGATGAATCCCTAGGTACCCACGCCGTGGCGGCAGTGCTAGGCTGCCACCACGTGGGGTCGTGGGAGAAGGTGAATGGATTAGGGTGGACGGCGTCACTCCCCCCTTTATTGCGTCCCTGTTGCGACGCGTCGGGGGGAGGGACGGCGTCCACCTCCACTGAAGTAGGTGCGGTCGTGGGCTGATCCGCCAACATCAGATCAGCCCACGATCCAAGGGAAGCGGGAGGTGCAGACATCACGACACACGTGCGAGAGAGAAAAAAATAGCAAGAATCGCCTTGACCGGCCGTGATTGATGACGAGGGCGACGCGGCCGCATCGCGACCGCGCGCGCGTTTAATCCTTGCAGGACCACCTGCTAATGTCATCACCCTCGCCGCCGATGGCTTTTTTTATTTTTTTATTTTATGTGTTTTTTTGTTTGTTTTATGTTTTGTATTTAGTTTTAGGTATTATAATTAAGTAAAGTAGGCTAGTTAGTAGTAGGACCCGAAATTGGGTGACCCAGTAGGAAAAATATGAAGCTTATTTGAAAAAGGGGTGTTTTGAACCAATTTTTTTTTTATTTTTGGGTTTTTTGGTGATTGAAAGTGCATGAAATGAAAACGTGTAGTCACTGGAACTAGTTCCAATGGCTGCTCGGGTTAGTTATGGTGTAGAGAATTGCTAAAAAGTTGAAAAAAAGGAAATTTTGCGAGAAAAAAAATTTGGATTAAAAACTTACCCTGATTCCTCTTGGTTGCCCGGGCTGGCTGAATCCTAGTAGCTGGAGTGGGCTGTTTCGTGCTGGTAGCTGATTTTACATCAGCAGCCGACACTTGCAGCGGTAGTAGTTGGTTAATGGAGCGGTCCAAAATTGTATTTTTGGCCGTCCTAACCTTGGCGGACCTTATAGACCCGTCTTTTGAAGTATTTAGGTGGACTATAAGGGCCAATGGCCACAAAGATTTCGATGAATTTTCTTGCTTGATTAGGACCACTTCTCCCAGTAACGGCAATCTCCCGGCGCCCGGCTTGGAGCGAAGTCGGATTTGATTTCTTTCCGCGAGCGCCTGAAGATAGTCCTCACTCCAGAATTTCCAGAATTTATCTAGAGCATTCTGAAGGAGTGTGTAATAATCGAGCAAGTATTCATGAGTCTCGGACTGATGGTAGTTGTATGTAATAGTTTTTGTAGGGCTAGGTGAATTAAGGTGACCTAAGCGGAAATGAGGGTTAATGAGGTCAATTGGACGCAACACAAAGGCCTCTTCCGCGATAGGTGTAATTACCGGTGTAATAGGTCTAGTGTTTAGTGTGGCTTCAACCTCTACAATGATCGTTTGTAAGTCCCACAAGTCCATAGTCTTCCCAGTGACTGTCTTTTTCAAGGCAGACTTGACTGAGCCAACTAATCGCTCGTAGAACCCGCCCTTCCATAGGGAGAAGGGCGTGACAAACTTCCATTCCAGATTGGTTGAAGTACTGAAATTTTTAATTTTTGAGTGCTCTTTCAATCCGTTCAGCTCATTAGTCAGGACCTCACTTCCGAGTTTAAAAGTGGGCGCGTTGTCGCTCAGAACTAGTTCTGGGGCGCCTTTGCGCGCCATGAATCTTCTAAACGCAAGAAGGAACTGGTGTGCGGAATTATCTCCCACAACTTCCAGATACAAGGCACGTGTAGCCATACATGTGTACAGACATACCCAAACCTTGCGTTCTTGATTCTGTTCTGAACGGATTAGAAGAGGTCCGAAGTAATCCAGCCTAATGTTTTGGAAAGGACGACTTCTTGTGACCCGTTCCACCGGTAAATTTGGACTATTAGGATAGGAAAAGACACGGCCTTGATGGCGTCTGCATGTTGTGCAGCGTGAAATAACTTAATTCGCGAATTTGCGAATTTTGGGTATTATGTAAAGAGTTCGCAAGGCTGAAACTAAGTGGGATGACCCAGCGTGGAAAAGCTTTACGTGATAGTATAGAACTATCATGTGCGTCAGTGGGTGATCAGGTAGAAGCAAAATAGGGCTTTTCGCTGATTCCTCCAAATGCGCATTAGCCATCCTTGTTACACCGTGATATATCCACTTGTCGTCCAGCCTCAACTGAAGTCGTTGAACTGCGCGACTTTTCAGCTGCAGCACATTTTCGCGATAATGTTTGCGAATTATGAGAAAGCTGCAGCTCCAAAGTCACTGCTAGTCACGTTTGAAGTAGTATCTATCCCATCTAGTGTGGGATGATAGCCTGATTGAAAATCAGTATGTCTTCTCTTAACCTCGTAAAGTAGTTTTCCGACGTATTTTAGGACATAAGCCGTCACCCGAACCAGTTTATAGTACGAGTTCGTACGTTTAAATGGGATAAATGATGTATATGGAGTATTTATGACCGAATTGACATTTTTAAATTCCACCTCCATGTCCTTCGTTAGTGTTGGACTGGAAGTAAAATCCATATTTGAATAAAGCCAATTGGTTTGGTTTTTAACGATGAATTAAGGGCCGCACCACCACATATGGTTGGAGATCCCCGATGCGGTTAGACCTCTGGTGGCGCTGTCCGCTGGATT
Source organism: Aplectana chamaeleonis (assembly GCA_029168955.1). NCBI lineage: Eukaryota > Metazoa > Nematoda > Chromadorea > Rhabditida > Cosmocercidae > Aplectana > Aplectana chamaeleonis. The sequence continues at coordinate 2,794,272 of JAPDOI010000047.1, read as the reverse complement.
AGAACTTGAATTAACATAATGAAACCGACTTGGAATTTTGGCAGTTGTAAGCTCGCGCAGTACGTTTTGTATGCTTTTTACGCGATTGCTCACGAACGTCCTAAGTGGTTTCTTGGAATGAATCCAATACAGGACTATCTGCGAATCAGATAGGAACTGTATCGAATCTAGTGGGACATTTAATTGAGCGCGAAGAAGTTGTATGATACTATGTTTGCCGCACACGTAAGGGCCAGCAACTCCATTCTTGGAATGGTTATCCTTCCTGGAGGTGCTAATCTGGCTTTCGAAAAGCACAGATTGCTACACGGTGATCCATTCCTCGGTCTACATACTAAGTATGCGACTGAAGCATAAACTCGTATAGAAGCATCCGAGAATACGACGAGTTCGTATTTGCACTCGGAAACATAAGCGATAAATCTGGGTACGACCCCCGCGTATCCGTGAATCCCTTGAACGATGTCTCTCCATTTATTGGTAGTATTATCATCCAAAGGATCGTCCCACATGTATTCGTTGAGCCAAAGATCTTGAACAAAAATCTTCGCCTTGACGAATAATGGAGTAAGAAGTCATAATGGGTCGAACGTTGACGCAAAGACTTTTAAAGCCGTTCGCTTCGAGGTGACATCCTTCGATAATCCTTTAGCGGGTACACAGAGTGTATCCGCTTTGGAATCCCATTTAAGACCTAGTAGTTTACTACAGGTGCTGTCCATTTTCATACGATCTTTACAGGGAATGACTTACAACCTCGCGGCTGTTAGATACAAACTCCCGTAGGTTCATACCCATAGCTTTGAAAATCTCTTTGAATTTCCTCTGTTTGGATATGCCTTCGTCAACGGTTTTGGCGCTGATCAGCACATTATCAACATAGGTGTTTGCCAAGATTTCCTCGCGTAGTTGATTTTCATCGTTCCTTTCAAGAGCGTATTTAATGAACATGCTTAGCAAAAATGGTGATGCATTGATGCCAAATGGAATATGCGTAAATCGTAGAATGCGAATGTTGTCTCTGGTAGGGTATTTTGACGTAGTTTTCAGCCAGAGAAACCTCGTAGCATCCCTCTGATCCTCCTGTAGGCGGATTTGATGGAATGCTTTTTCTACGTCGGGCGCGATAAGTATGGGGGTAAGCCGTGCACGCAACAATGTCCCGCATAAATCGGGTAGCAGAGTTGGTCCTTGATGCACGCAATCATTCAAACTAGGTACGTTTTTCTGATGGCTAGATGCATCAAAGACAATGCGCAGCTTTGTAGTATTGCTGTCTTCTTTGAAGACTGCTTGGTGTGGAATGTAGTACACGTTTTTCCCTAATGGAGACTGTTGATCTACCTCTTCAATGATTCCTGATTCCAGTTGCTGCTCAAAAATTTTGCAGTATTCATTCCATACCTGAGGTTTGGATTGAAGTTTTGTATACTGGTTTGCCAGTCTACGTACCACAAGAGCTTTGTTATCAGGAAGAAAAGGATGATCAGTCTTCCATGGGAATTTCACGTGTATTAACCCATTTATAATTTCAACAGTATTGTAGAACTGTTGTATTAGGTGGGAATTTGTTGTGTCCACGGAATCATTGGTTCCTACGAGGTCTAAACCCAGAAAATCCCGAACTAAAAAGTCCGTTCCTTCCGGTTTCTCGTGATTCTCTTTAATAGAGGAAAGCACACGACTAGACCTAGTGGATCTTGATGAACCTGACACAACCGGACCAAATCTAGTATTTGACCTGATGAGACCCGATGAAAGTTGAGTACGTGTATTAAGTTCGACTACTTCCCAGTAGTAGTCCATTCCGATGAGAACGTCGACGTTTACGTAGCCCATCGTAATGGACTGGTTTGGGTTGGAGTCGTCGTTAAACGATGAAGTATTAGGTACTGTAGTGATAACGCTCCGCGTTCGAAGAGTTAAACGCATTGGTTCACCAGTGACCTGATTTTGTACTATTATTTTAGTTTTGTAAGAACTTTCAGTGTGCTTATGCCCACCGAAAGTTAGTGCAGTTATGTCCCGAGGGTCGGTCAAAGACAGCCCCAAGGACATAGCTGTATCCTTACATATATAACTATGCTGAGATCCGCTGTCCAAAAATATGGTAAGCAGTTGGTCAGCTTTGGTTTTGTGATTATGAGTGAGAGCTTCGACTGTCATTAATCTCGGGTTTTGTCTCGTTGATGACGGATGGGGCTCAAACGCCACGACCTGAGCCGATGCGTGAGAAGTCTTCTCCGTCAGGATCGTATTGACGATTGATACGTTCCCTTCGAACTCATATTCCTCGATTTCTGACTCGTCGGAACTCTCATGAACAGCCATTATATTATTGTTTATATGGCTATTGCATTGAATATTTGAATTAGTATGCGAAGTGAGTGTACTCCCAGGGTTTTGCCTGAACCTCACTGTGGAGTGAGGGGAGTTTTCACGACTTCCTACCCGATCTCTCTGAGGAGAACGACTTTGACCTGACACACTTGAAGAGCGTGGTCTTCCGTTCGATTGACGATGAGGGTATGACCCTGGTTGCTTTCGATCAGAAGATCTCTTCTCAGAGCGACTCCGTCTTAGTGGAGATGCATGTTCTGGACTACACGTTCGTTTTGTCTCAAAGCATAGTGAAGCATGATGACCACGACCGCATATGTAGCATGTAGGCGCGGAGCACTCAGTACTACGATGTCCAAACATTAGACATTTCCAACAGAGTTGTCGTCTAGTCGCCAGGTCTCTCCTCTCCCTCGGTCTCACAATCTTTCTACATCTTTTCGGCCTGTGTCCTGATTGGTGACAAAACGGGCAACAATCTCTAGAAAGACTGGCGTGGCGAGGGTTAGGAGACATGGAGTAATTGTTATTGCGAGAAGATGAATTGGAGTGTCTCCTGTTAGGAGAATGAGAGTTAGACTGAACTATATTGGAATGAGAAAGAATTGACAGTGTTGGATCAGTATCTTCCATCACCTCAAACTGATCAACTACATGATCTAGAGCTAGAAGTAAATCGTCTACTGTCCAACAGTCGTTTCTTCTCCTAAGCTCTCCGACCTTTTCTCTCGTTTTGTGAGGGAACTTGGATCGGACAACTTTCACTGCTCCGGTGGCGGCAGGTTGTTCTCCAAGGTTTCTGAGTTGGACCCAGATAGCCTTAATCTTGCCCAGCGTGATGCGTTGTGCAAGTGGAGTTTCACCTGAAGGAGTCATGACTTCGAGATTGTCCCAAAGCCTGTTCCGAAGCACATCCGGACGATGATATGTAATAAGTAAAATATTGACGGCTTCCTGATAAATGCCTTGTGAAAGTTGAACAGAGGCGATAAGGTCTTTTGCGTTGCCTTTGAGCTTGCTTTTGAGGTGCAAGAATTTTAGGGCCGTCGGTACACTATTATTATTGTGCACCGCTGTTGAAAACAGCTCCCAAAACTCCGGAAACGCATTCATATCGCCGCTGAACTCAGGAAGTTCCAAGTTCGGAGGCTTTCTGGGCTGTTCCGATCTGTTTGTAGTAGTATTGTAGTAAAATGATGTGTCATTATTTTGGTAACCATGAGGCTGCGATGGGCCACCAACAGGTACCGTATTGTTGTCAATGGTTGGCCCCATGTCGATCGCTGTTCCGTCTGATGCCACAGGATGCATGAAATTGCATTCTCGTGGATTATCATTACCGAACTTGGACATTTGCCTAACGTCCGAGGACGGGGCGTTATTTTGCCTTGAGCGACTAGCAGGGGGCGGAGCCAATGACGTCAATCGTTCGGGTGCTGGCACAGCGCCTTGAGGTGGAACTGGCTCAACATCCAACGACTGATTGATTGTGACCAAATTGGTTGAATTAAGTGCAACAGGGAGTAGAGCAAAAGCTAATTCCATCTTAACAACTAGGTCCTCCGCCTCCTCTATTAATTCCTCGGCACCAATGGCGTCCCAGTGGGCTAGAAATTCGTCCAGGAGATCGGGTTCTCCGTTGTCAGATGGATTATGTTCAGCGTAGTGCTCCACTTTGTCCCATGCAGTCTTTGCATTATTGATTGTGCGTTTGAAAATGCTGGTCGTATTGAGCAGCAAACTCTTACGCTCATGGAGTAGGTGGGATGCATCGCCGTTCTTAACGTCCGCATCAAAGCGATCCAGAAGTGAAGTATCAAAAATGGATACCTTGGACTTAAGAATATTGACCACTTTTGTGAGCTGACCTTTAAGGTACGCGATTGATGGCATCTCTCCCCTAGACCAAGAAAGAAAACACTTCCAAGCTTGAGTTAGACCTGAAATGACGTTAAAATTGAGGAGGGGAGGGGTGGGAGCTAGGTGTATAGTAAGAAGTGGACGAAACAGGATGAAGGAACGAGTTGTAATGAGGTGTTGTGGAACGAGTTGTAATGTTTTTTTGTTATAACAGTGAGTTGATTACAAACTAGTGTGACAGGCCTATTTTTTATGTTTTTTGCAGTCTCCGGCGCCCTCGTTTCGCTCGGACAGTCCAGTGTCGTGGGGATGCGTGGGTAATTGACACAATTAATTTTGGTGGGATTTAATGTTTGGGTCATAACAGAAGTGGTCAGAGAAGAGATGGGAGCGAGCTGATAGGGGGGGGGTTTCCTAACCCGACAGCGTTAGCCATCAGCGAACAAGCAGTGCTGTATACCGAACACCATACCCACGCTACCTAATTGGCTGTACAGACCACATAGTAGAGGAATGAAGGGCCCTTCCCTAGGTGCGCTCTACCTTCTAGAGTCTAACTTTTTGTTTACCGGCTAAAGCTTTCCCTTCCTACCTGGGACGACGACCCGCAAAACCTTTGGGCACTCCGCTCACAAACGCACGGCCCTCCCAAAGGGGCGGAGTCGCCTGCTCTATCCACCCAAAAGCCCACAAAACCCAAACTAAGCCGACGTACCTTAGTATTGAAACCGCCTTTGCCCCTGGCCATGGAAACTTACCTTGCCTGCCACACAAGTGCAGAATCCGGGACTAGGAAGTAACTTAGCACCTTATTTACTGTATTGCCCTTACAAAAAAAACCCATTAAATGAATTATGTATTGCCCTCGGGGGGGGGGGGGGGTTGTTGAGTGTGGAGACCCGAAATCCTTTGCCAACCCGTGGTAGTGGCCATCTTACCGCTTTGTTACTCGTTGGTGACGTCACAGCCGCGGGCGGTCGCGGTGCGGCAAGCCGCGCCACGACGCCTCAGGGAATTTTGTGTTTTGTGACGTCACACGGCGCGTGCGGGATCGCCTCACTAACAGGTCCGATGCACCATGTTGCGTATCGGCAGTGGACTAAGGATCCCGGGTTAGCCTAGGGTAACCCCCAATGCCACCTAAACCCCTGGGAATACCACCACCCAACCCCTGGGGATACCACCACCCAACCCCTGGGGATACCACCACCCAACCCCCCTGGGTTGCCTTTGGACTAACTATCCCCCTGGACTTACCTGCACTGGGCTATCCTGAACGAAGTCGAGTTGTCCCAGCGGCTTGGAGTTGGCGGCACTGGAATAAACTGCATACTGATAAAATTACCGCACATAAGAGAGGAAAATGGAAAGATAAGCCGTGGAGTGAACCACTACTTCATCTCTGTGCACGTGGAAGTTAGAACAAGTTTATTGTGCAAAAGTAGATGCATGTGGATTGAGCAAGTAGAATGCATGATAAGACATGTTAGTACATGGGTCGTGTGGGATGAAGTAGATGAGTGGTTGGTAGAGCTCCAGCTTGGAAGTGAGGGTGTATGGAATAAGGAGGGGGGGGGCACTGGAGTATGGTTAGACGAGTGAGTAGAAGGCTCGTCGCCTTGCAGGGCACCGCAGAAGTAGTGAGAGTAGAGCGGATGTAGACCGCCTGCGGTGGATGCTGATGAGTAGAATGCCGGTTGAGCTAGCTACCGCGTCGACGATGATAAGAGTGTCGACGTGGAAGCTATCTTAACAGGTATCTGCAAGACGGCAACACCCAGGATCGATGGAGGAGCGATCTCGCATTCGCGACAGCATGAGCGCAAGTTTAAACGCTCATCTTGGCTATTTTTTCTGGAACCTTTATCTCTCACAAACGCCAGCGTTCGGTGGGGCGCTTCGGCTGTACTTCTAAATTAGGGGGACTAAATTGCACAAAGCGGCAAAAATCAGAAAGCGTTTTTTGTGCGTCGCCTTTGATAATCCAAGCGTCGTCAACATATAGTTATGATTCTGCAAGTGATTTAGTTTTGGGCGACCGATACTGTGCTCTGGATAATATTGAGTTGGCACTGATCGGACTGATACTTTGCGATTTCTAGTAAAGGTTGGCGAAAGCCAGGTGCCGAGTTTGAACCAACTTTCAGAAGGGAACCCGAAGTACATATCAGTGCGATCCTTACCGACTGTATAATCGGTGTTGCGGTTCCGCTAGCAAATGGGAGGAGTTCTCAAACTCGGCCGTTGAGAATCGCTCAAATATGGTAATTTTGACGCGTTTTACGCATACAACGGCGTTAGCGTTTCAGGAGAGGAATTACGAGTATAATTGTGCCCCTGTTGCCCAGCAGATACGCGGGCAGCTGAATCGGACAGGCGGATTTCTCATGATCTGGGAAGAAGTTGTGGAATGAGTGATAGGGGAAAACAGAGAAATAAGGGTAAGACGGTGCCATTAGGGGTGTAGTATACTTTGAGACACGGTCGCGTCGCTCTGCACAGCGGCAGCGACCGCCTGGAGCTCTCGCCCTTCAAACCTGTCACATTCGCAGTGCGCCGAACAGCGTCAGGCCTTGGCACACCTGAAGTATGTCAGCCCACCGCGACACGTCGCTGCGGCTCAAGGGCGGTAACTGTTCCTACGACAACCGATGCCGCTGCTCCGAATCGGGTGCCGCCGCGATTTGAGATAGATTTCATGCTTGTCGCTGATGACAGCGACAAAGTCTACCAAACCCCTTGACCGTGGTTAGCTGTCAAATACTGAACGCAACCTAATATGTACCTAGAACGTGAAACGGTGGACAATAGGTAGTTCCTCTTGTTTCACCAAAGTAATAATATTTTTAGTGGGTATTGTTATTATTAGCTGCTTACGATTTACGGTGGTTTTGTAGTAATTACGTTTTACGATTTATGAAATTTGAAATTTCATTTAAGCACACCCCTGGTCCGTATGGACTCTCATGAGCAGAGCAAGGTGCCGCACATTTACAGCAGGGCGTCGAGGATGAAGATGTTGGATTGAAAAGCAAAACAGCCAGCGGTATATCTTCGTTTGCTACCGGCATCACTTTTACGATCCCTTCCATTTTTAATGTTCCCAAGCGATTATTCACGCTCTACCATCTCTGTTATGTTAAGAAAAACGCACTCGCATTTTAGGTGCTGTCTCTCTAGTTGACCAACACCATGCCCTTGTTCTCACTGAATGAACTATGTACGTGGATGTTAATCTTTTTATGAAACAGATTTTGACAAGCTCAGACTTTCAACGTATATAAAACTGGTTCAGGGAAGCTAGTGCATCGAAATGCTGTAGCGGTTGTAATGAGTGACGAATAGAGAAGGTGCGAGAGTGGAGCTGCTCCTTGTTTCTTCAGAATGGCGAGGACATATCTCCGGAGTTCCGCGTACTCCTCAAAACGCGTCGCACGCTTCTCAAGAAACATGCTTTTTTATCTGTTTTCTTCGCTTTGGAGAGGTTAGGAATTGGCATGAAAAAAAGACAAAATCTCTTTTTTTTAATTTTACATTCATGATGACGTCCTACAAACTCCCACTGCGGTCCTGCACACTTTCTGTGACGTCCTGCTCACTCCCACTGCGGTCCTGCGCTTTTTCTATGATGTCCTACACACTCCACCTGCGGTCCTGCACTTTGTATGACGTCCTGCACACTCCCACCTAGGGTGGTCGTCTTGCGGCGCCAAACAGTGAAGAAGGCGGGCAGATCAGTGGGAAGGGCTAATCAACACTATAGATAGCCGGAGTGATCTCGACCATCAGCGTTGACAGTCGTTCCCACTGATCTGCCCGCCCTCCCCACTGTTTGGCACCACGAGACGACCACCCTCCCACCTGGGTCCTGCACACATTTCACGATGTCCTGCACACCCCTACCGGGGTACTGCACTCATTCAATGACGTCCTGCACTCTCTTACTCGGGTCCTGCACACCTTCTCTGATGTCCTGCACACTCCCATTTGGGTCCTGTACACTTTCTATGATGTCCTGCACACCCCTACCGGGGTACTGCACTCATTCAATGACGTCCTGCACTCTCTTACTGGGGTCCTGCACACCTTCTCTGATGTCCTGCACACTCCCATTTGGGTCCTGTACACTTTCTATGATGTCCTGCACACCCCTACCGGGGTACTGCACTCATTCCATGACGTCCTGCTCACTCCCACTTCGGTCCTGCGCGTTTTCTATGATGTCCTGCACACTACCATTTGGGTCCTGCACACTCCCACTTGGGCACTGCACACAGTCCATGACGTCTTGCACACTCTTACTGGGCTCCTGCACACTTTCTATGACTTCCTGCACACTCCCACTGAGGACCTGCGCACTTTCTATGGCTCCGTCCATAGCAGACGACCTGCAGCAAAGCGTCAAGGAGTCAGAGCATCGTGCGCCAGCGCTCAAACGCTGGCGCTTGACGCTCGACGGCTGGCGCATCCAACGTGTCCGAAGACGGCACGTGGTTAACGATGGTACCGATAATATTAGTGACAGCCGTTACAGTCACTATGCCTCCACCGTCAGCGACTGGCCGGTTGCAGTGCCCGCTGGGGAGTCGGATCAATAACAAATGCTGAAGATGCAAACCCCCAGCGTCACTTTACGGTCACTTGACGCTAGGACGTCTGCTATGGACGGAGCCTATGATGTCCTGCACACTCAGTCCTGCGCACCTTCTATGACGCCCGCACACTTTCTATGACGTCCTGCACACTCCCACTGAGGACCTGCACACTCCTCACACCCTGGCGATTCTGAAAGGCGTCCCATCCACTACTAATGAATATCTGTCGCCTTGATTAGAGCTTAAATGCAGCATACACGCTCGTAAACGTGACTGAGATAACTACGGAAGTAGAATGGTATGGCCCAGATTACAACGCCTACGCATTTTGAAATGTCAAAAACGACCCACAATGCCGCTACATGAGTTAGAAGTTGGCCCCGCCCTGTATTTTCACACCCCCTGTATTTGCCCTTTTCCTGCAACGCAAGGTTGCTGGGTCATATTCACCGTTGGTACTGTTGGTGGATTACCTAACAAGTGAACCACACACGTCACCGACAGCGAAGATGACCCAGCAACCCCGCATTGGAGGTAAAGGGCAAACAGGGGGCGTGAAAATACGGGCGGGGCCGAAATCGCTACTCCTGTAACGGCATTGTGGATCGTTTTTGACACTTCAGAATGCATAGGCGTTGTAATCTGGGCCATACCATTCTATTTCCGTAGTTATCTCAATCACGTTTACTAGCGTGTATGCTGCCTTTAAAGACAGCATACACGCTCGCAAACATGGTTGAGATATCAGCATAAATAGGCCCGCACGGCCTCTACCATGCCGTGAACGACTTTTCAAACGCTGAAAATCATCCAGAATGACATAATTTGAGCAATCATGTCTCGCACGCCCGTATTTTCACACCCATTCGAGTAACAGAATGAAAAGTTAAACTTGAGAAAACACGTGATAATTGAGAGTGATAGCACTATCAAATGGGAGTGCACGAGAGAAACAGCCCGATCTACCTGGATATTACATGTTTGTACGCCGATGAAATCCTCCATTTTCAGAAGCCAGCCGGAGTAGAGCGGCATTCTCAAAAGTGGACGAGAGTTAATCGGTATGTAGACATGTTTTACTCAAGTAATTCGAGCTGTTTCTCTCGTGCACTCCCTTTTGATAGTGCTATCACTCTAAACTATCACATGTTTTCTCAAGTTTAACTTTCCATGCTGTTACTCGAAGTGGTGTGAAAATACGGGCGTGCGTGACAGGGATGGTCAAATACTGTCATCCTGGATGGCTTTCAGCGCTTCAAACGTCGTTCACGACATGGTAGGGGCCGTGCAGGCCTATTTATGCTGATATCTCGACAATGTTTGCAAGCGTGTATGCTGCCTTCAAGCCCCATTCATAGCTGGTCGCTTCGACTTCAAGACAAAACCGCCGCGATCTGAAATCGCTGGACGGGGCAATTTGAAATCGCTCTGTCCAGCGATTTCAAATCGTCGAGCGACTTGGGATCGCTCGTGGGGACGCGATTCCGCGAGAAACATGACGGAGATTCGCGGAAACGCCGCGAGATTGTGTGTTCCCGAGTGTGGAGTCTGCGATTTGGCGTCGAATACCCTACGTTTTGACGAAGGATTACGGCCTAGTCGCGTCGACTAGACGAATCGCTTGCATCATGCAAGCGACGCGACTAGTCGAAGCGACTCAACAAAATCAAGCAGGCCGCTTCGACCCCCTATGAAATATCCCAGTCGCTCGGCGATCCCCACTAAAACTGCGAACTGTTTCAACCCGTCGCGACTCAGTGCAAGATCTGTTGACGCGACGGGTTTTGTAACTTTTGGCAGTGCCGCGACTAGTCGAAGCGACCAGCAATAAATGGGATTTTAGCCCTTCTAGCGCAAGAGGACTCATAGAAATTTTCATGACCCACAGCCAAAAGTGCGCCCCACGGACAAACTTGGTTGCCCCGAGGCGCGCAAGAGGTGAGTCAGGCTGATTTTTTGGTAATCGATAGATGTCCCACCCACCCGAATGTTGGTTGGTACCATTTCATCCCTGTTTTGATCGACCATTCCGAAGATCCGCGGGCAAACGCACGTACACACACATACATACACACATACATACAAACATCGGGACATAACTGCTTTAAGTATAAGGATTCACCTTTCGGTTTTAGAGATAGGCTGCCGTCCTCAATCAAAATGGCTGAAAGTGCTATCAAACTTCCTTTGCCCTCTGCCTTACAATTAAAGGCAGCAGACAAGCTCGAAAAAGTTGTTGAGATAACTACGCTACTTGGGTCGTATGGCCCATAGTAGCACGCTCACGCCGATGGAATAGTCAAAAACGTGTGAAAACTACTAAATTTGAGTCGAACATTTTCGTCAACCACGCCCATGAGCTTTCAATCCCGCCTCCTCAATATACGGTCACTATATACGAATACGGTCACTTCGGCTGGTTCTTGGAGCTTCCAGCGAGGTGAGCGTTCTAGTACAGGCTGTAAGAGTCCACTGCCTTCGCTGTCCCAGCCGTTTTGTTGTTGATATTAGCTATTTCAACCGCTTGAGCATAACTCGTCCGATTTTACCCCAAAACAAAAACAGCCGTTATTCCTGAAATTGCATGCAGTTTTCGTCGGTTTTTCGTTAGTTTTCCATACTAGTAGCTTCAAACCTTCGATTTATGACATAAAACCGATACCATGTTTGGGCGCGCCTGCTGCCTTTAGTCAAACTCGCACTGGACCCTCAGTATAGATGGTCAAAACTGTTTCTACCGTATTTTTCTAGCCGCGAAAGAAAACACCTCGGGAGGAGTTTTCTGTTAGCCGCGAGCTCCTCTCGCATTTCAGCACTTTTTCCGTGCTCTCTGCGAGGGGATGGTAAACGCGAGTTTATCGCGAGGACGCCACTTGCCGAGATTTCTGAGAAAAACAGCCCTGAAAACCTTTGGAAACCGCTAATTTCAGTAACAAGGATTAGAACCGTCGTTTTTCCGAGGCGTTTTTGCTGGCAGTGTGTCATATGCCTGACACTGAGGGATGTTAGTGTGAAACTAGAGCAAAATCCCTCCTAAATCTCAGCAGTCTTCCTTCAAATCTGGTGTGGTTAAACTCGCATTTAACGCGAATTCAACGCCTGTGGACTCGCGTTTTCGGCCCCAATTACTACCACCCCAGATCTCTTCTTCTCGGTAACTTCCCCACCAATGTGTGTGTTTGATGGGAGACCGGCGTTCTGTCCCAGCTGGCAGGAGCCTGGGCGAGGCGTGAGAGTCGTTAATGAGGTGCTAACGATGGCAATCCGTCGTGCTGGCTAATTGCTTCTCTTTACTCACCACAATAACGTACCAGTGATACACCAAATGCTATCCACTGATCGAAACATGATTTGTGGGGTCCGAGACTTAGTGCACCCAAAAGGGCTCGCCGCCGCTACTCGCGGACAGGCTGCCAGCTGTCACTACAGTGTGGCAGCCCCGCCCTTCGCTGACTGCGGCCGCGCCTCCAGATCGCGTCGCCGCGCCCGCGGTGAGAGTTGCGATAGCCGCGGCCGACCGCCATGAGCCTCCAATACGGGGCTTCCTTGATATTAAAGAAGCTGAATTTGTGCCTGGAGATTCATTGGCCTCAGACTTCGGATCTTGGAAGCTTGAATGAACATCGAATTTTCGAAATTTTACTTTCAGATTTCAATTTTTTCAAGACTCGTCAAATGCACCTGAAATGACAAATCGTTTTGAAATCGATGGAATTGGATATTTCAAATGTGATCTACAGATTGAAATTTTCAGAAAATGCATCTAGAGTTCCCAGATTTGTACAGCAGTTAGGATCGGTTGCAACTGGGAAGCTAATATGCATCGAATCGGGATTGCTCAATTTTAAAAAACTTAAATGTGATCTACAAATTCAAATTTTAGGAAAATGCACCTAAAACTCCTAGATTTTTACAGCAGTGAGGATCGGTTGCAGCTGCATAGCTGCTGTGCTCCGAGTCGGAATTGCTCAATTGAAAAAATTCAAATATGATCAACAAATTCAAATTTTAGGGTACTCTTTTCATATTGAAGCAATTCAACTACAGCAAACGATATTCGACCCATTATTTCTTTCTACTTCTCTGAAACGTTAAGGTGCCTTGACGGTTAAATTCTATGTATGACTGAAACGAGCTAACGAAATTTCATTAATGTGACTAAATTCGGTATTTTTCCAATGCTAATCATGTTGCCATTTATTGGACTATCATAGAATAGGAAGCTGTGAACAGTAAATTTGGTGACAGATAGTCATCGGATACTGAAGATACGGTGGAAGCCATTTTTGATTTAATTTGCTCGAAGCGAAAAAAATCGCCTCTCTTGAAAATTTCGTTAAGCCTTTTCTGGTGCTTGAATCCGTGTATTTTTGAGATTTGAACCGATTTTTTTTTGAAGACTTATGATCAACAATAGCTGTTAGGGATGCTGCGGTTTTGTTACAAATTGCCTTTACCCAGTACTCCATATGTATCTTTTTCATATATTATGGTTTGTTCGGCTACATTTACTTAATAGTCGTAGTCGACGACTGTACCGCATTGACCTGACCCGTTCGTCTCCTACCCACAGAGACTAATTACTAGTTTACTATCCTGAGTCGTTACCTGTGGACACGTTTGCGTTTCCGTCTAGCGGATTCCAGGGCAAACAGCGACATGAGCTGGGACTCATAGGTGGTAACATATATCATGCTATTTCGAGCAAATAATCACGAGGTTGTTTCAACGCAGAAAAACTTTAAAACATACCTGAAAAAAATCCTGAAACGGGGAACTCATTTTCAGACTTTTTGCGATTATTCGGTTTTCCGAAAACCTAGTTTTTTGGCCTTTCTCGAATATTCGATTTTTCTAATGATTCGAAGTCGACATTTCCAATCAAATAATTTTTCAAATCAATCGATTCGGTCAAAATATATCATGGAGCCCCAATGCGAGCAGTATAATCTCGTGATTTATTATTAATGTATTGATTCAATCTTTATTGTTGCAATTATTATTTTTTAATTATTATTAATAATATTGATATTATTATTATAAAAATTCATTTATCTATTTAAAGATGATAGGGTTGATGAAATTCTAATAAATATTATTCTATAACATATTACAGTTATTACTGGTTGCCTATCGTACCCTTAGGGAAACAGAAGATCCCGGTATGAGGTCACGAAACAGGAGTATAGCAGCCAGCAGGACAACACGCTATGTACGTAACTCGTTGATGACTAATAATTTTTAATAAATTTGCACCGTTTTTACAGGCTGTTGCATTTAGTGACACGAAAATTTCATTCTGTAGTTCACATTTAATTTTTTTTTAATTGAGCAATGACGAATCGGAGCACAGCAGCTATCCAGTTGCAACCGCCCTCACTGCTCTAAAAATCTGGGAATTTTATATGCATTTTCTAAAAATTTGAATTTGTAGATCACATTTCAATTTTTTAATTGAGCAATCACGAGTGGGAGCACAGATGCTATTCAGCTGCAACCGATCCTCACTGCTGTAAGAATCTGGGAATTTTAGGTGCATTTTCTAGAAAAATTTGAATTTGTAGAACACATTCAATTTTTTTAATTGAGCAATTCCGATTCAGAGCACAGCAGCTTCCCAATTGCAACCGATCCTAACTGCTGTGAAAATCTGGGAACTCTAGATGCATTTTCTGAAAATTTCAATCTGTAGATCACATTTGAAATTTCCAATTCCATCAATTTCAAAACGATTTGTCGTTTCAGGTGCATTTGGCGAATCCTGAAAAAATTGAAATCTGAAAGCAAAATTTCGAAAATTCGATGTTCATTTAAACTTCCAAGATCCGAAGCCTTAGGCCAATGAATCTCCAGGCACAAATCCAGCTTCTTTAATATCAAAGAAGTCCCGTATTGGAGGCTCATGGCGGTCGGTCGCGGCTGCCGCAACTCTCACCGCGGGCGCGGCGACGCGATCTGGAGGCGCGGCCGCAGTAAGCGAAGGGCGGGGCTGCCATACTGTAGTGACAGCTGGCAGCCTGTCCGCGAGTAACGGCGGCGAGCCCTTTTGGGTGCACTAAGTCCGTACCCCTGATTTGTGGCCAAGTAATTATAACATTTTGTTATGTGGATTACAAATACTTATTATTATCATTACGTGACAAAAACCACTATTGTTATCATTACTTTTATTATTACTTTTATTATTATTATTATTATTATTATTATTATTATTATTATTATTATTATTATTATTATTATTATTATTATTATCATTATTATTATTATTATTATTATTATTATTATTAATATCACTATGGCCATTATCAGACGTACTACTTAGATTTACCAGAAACGAAACGAGACATTTTGATCAGATAGAGTTTCATGCTAGGATATGTTGGAATTCCTAGACTCAGTTTGCGGACAAATTTTTCCATCTCTTTTCTACCTTCTTTCGCCGCTCTCGATCTCTTGGCCTCATGGTCTTCGGAAGGTTCCGATTCTGCAATTCGGTATTTCTATTTTAAAATGACCGGTGACGAAGTTCAATTACTTGAAGTTGCAACCCACTTTTGAAAGGTTACGCAGAAGTGAATTGGCTTCCTGATTGAGTTTTCAAAACATTTCTATCAGTGTTCTAAGTGGGGTGGGTGCTGACACTGGAAAATTGCCCTAAGATTCCTGAAAATATAAAAAGTTAACATAACTATTTGAATTTTTTGCACAAAAAATTCTCACACTCACTTGGAAAACACTCAGCTATTTTTGTTGTCCTCAACTCTGTTTTCTCTCACTTACACCACATTTCTGAGAAATCTCCAGTCATCAAATTTCTCTGGAGATAATCCAGAAATGCAGTGCATTTGTCCAATGCCGGTGTCTACGCGCAACGGGGGCTTTTCGCAGCGCTATCACTCTGCCAAGTAGATCTGCAATGATGATAATTTAAAATAAACAATATTTATTGATTACATAACCTTCCGTAACGGTCCCTATTCCTCAGCTTATTTATTTGTTACACACGCCCAACACATGCTTGCTATCCTCTTTTCCTTAATTTCATATTTCTACCAATGTCTTTTTGTAACTCACCTGAAATTCAGCACTTCAATACAAACGACTTATTTGGTTGAGCTACAGATTTCGGATATTGTGTAGTACAGCTTGAAAATAACTTCGTTCGTCCTTTTGTACAGATTTGAAACACTATCCTCGAGTTTATAAAATCATTTGAAAATTTGAAAAAAAAACAAACCTGTATTTCCCACCATTCTAACACAATGAATGTTACAGGTTGGTGATTATGAATGTTTGTATTTGACCTAAAATAGTGTTATATTCTCTTCAATTTCTTCAGCGGATAGCATTTGGTGTCTCACTGGCAGATTACTGCGGTGAGTAAAGAGAGGCAATTAGCCAGCACGACGACTCGCCATCGTTAGCACCTCATTAACGACTCTCGCGCCTCGCCCAGGCTCCTGCCAGGTGGGACGGAACGCCACGGAGCAGAGTTTGATATCTGAATCCTGTCTGTACCTCAAGAGGAGTGTCGCGGCGAATATTGTGTCACAAACAACACAATTTCTCGAATATGTTTGCTAAATTTCCATCGCAGGCGCACACTCTCATCAGCATCCCGCTGTATTTCGCCTTTTGCCAATTCTAATCTAGCTGGCGGACGACATGAAGTCAAATACGACGGCCGTGCGGCATTTGCGACATGACTGGTCAGCGGGGCGCAACAATCCACTGCCGCAACCTCATCCATTCAGTCGACCAAATTCGGCGAAAAGCCTAAATTCAGCCAGGGTCCAACAGCCCGTTGGCAAGAGCCGCGAATTACTTACGACCCCCTCCCCTCGGTGGTCAGTCCGTGCCCAAAAATTCCGAAATTTGTAACGACGCCCCAGAGACACTCCTACGACAAGAACATCAAAACTGAAACTTTCGAGTGGAGAAACTCGAAGAATGCTAGCGAATGACACGTTTTGTAAAGATTTTTTTTGCTGTACTTTGTATTTTACGCATGCTTGATAAAATGTATTATCAATAGAAGGTTGTAATTATTATATTGAGTTTTTGCTTGATTGAATACGCACTTTTCAAAAGATAATTTTTGAGAAGAATCCGAAGAATACGAATTCTTCTCCACTCGGGCGAAGAATAAGCGAGACTGGCCAAATTTTATTTAACAATACCCGAGGGCCGACGTTCTGGGAGAGAGATGAATTATGAGGAGAGCGGGTGAAACATTTAAATTGATGTCGCGTAGTTTCAGCGCTTGCGGCGCGGCATTTAGGCTAGGGCGCGTTAACTACATCGGCATACAAACTCTACGTATAGTCATTTGAGAAGTTTGAAAGGCTGCGAGAAAAAGTTGTGTGCAAATTCTTACACAGTCCCATTACCTCAAAGCATGGATGTTTGGTGGTTCGAAATTCTATTGCTGAAGGGGTGCCACCCGCTGGATAGTGGTGGCAAAAACCCTGCGATTTGCCAACGTGGCTTACCAACATCCACCACCTTACCTCGTCCGAAGTCCGGTACATCAGTCGGATTTGGAAGTAAAACTTTGACAATTTATGGGGACTACTATTCCGCCTCTTTTTTTTTAACCTGAAATTTTTATTTTTAGTGGGGGTTCGTACGTCTTATAGTGTTTTTTAGATGAAGTACAGCGAATTTCCGCTTACAAGGGGATTAGAAACAGTTGTTTGGACTTGGAACTGGTTCTTCTCAGGTTGTAAACAGTTGCAGTCTGGTTCGTTTATAGCAGAAACCACTTTTCTACAACTTCTACATCCTTTTTGTTTCATTTCTAGTAAAACATATATCTTTCCGTTCCCGAAAATTCTACAATCTCCCTCCAACGTTTCTTTTCTCCCCGAAATTTTTTACGATCCTCCTCCAGCGGTCGTTGGCAAGCTATCCACACCTATTGGACCTTGCATTTAGAATACCACCTCAGGCGCCTCCTTCAATAGCTTTCTTTTACCCTCGGGCGCGGTGTGTATGCGACCTTAAGACGTGTAACGTCGGCATGGATCCGGAGGAGACTTTGCGTTCACTCTTGCAGGCTGGCGCAAACTCGGTGCCCTATGCTATAACATAGGTGCGCCGAGCTTGCGCCAACCTCCAATAGGGAACGCAAAATCTCTTCAGGATCCGCGCCGATGTTACTTACTATGAGATTTTGTTAAGGATCCTCGGAATTTCTTCAACGGTCTTTCTCAGAGCCTGAAGCTTTTTCAGAACTATACGAAAAAACGCCAGTTGTATTTGAAGAAGAAAACAGCTATGGTAATGCGTTCGATTATTATATCAGTACTGAATCTGATCCTTAATCTTCCATCACATATTTTACGAACTTGGCAAACGATCGACGACGAAGGTCTGGACCAAAATACGATATCGATTCTCGAACGTAAGTTGATGCACGTCAGAACTGCTTTGTTGGTCCTCTAGTGTTTCATTGTATGCGGCCTCCCCCCTTTTCAGAGAATAACTCGTTAACCCGGTGTATCGATTTTTTTAATAACTCCAGCGAATTCAGGGTCCGAAAAACGCATGCAACTATGCTTTCAGGATTCCGGCTCTAGAAGTACCTTTTTATAGCCATTTAACCGTCTCTGGACGATCATTGTATATGTTTGATGATGTTGAACTCGACACGAGGTTGATACAGTTATTTATGGCTAACGTTTCGGAGTAACCTCCTTCATCAGAGCCTGAAAAGATCAAATAAGAAGTGTGTCTACCCGGCCAAACGTCTCCTAATCCCCACTTGAAATCGAAAATCGATTAGGAGACGTTTGGCCGGGTAGACACACT
This sequence comes from Aplectana chamaeleonis, assembly GCA_029168955.1. Taxonomy (NCBI): domain Eukaryota; kingdom Metazoa; phylum Nematoda; class Chromadorea; order Rhabditida; family Cosmocercidae; genus Aplectana; species Aplectana chamaeleonis. The sequence continues at coordinate 2,775,664 of JAPDOI010000047.1, read as the reverse complement.
TCTTATTTGATCTTTTCAGGCTCTGAAGAAGGAGGTTACTCCGAAACGTTAGCCATAAATAACTGTATCAACCTCGTGTCGAGTTCAACATCATCAAACATCTATAGTATTATCATGCCGAGGTTTATGGAGAGTCGCACATGGAGATCATTGTATACATAGTGTTCAACGAAGTCATCACTCATCAGTCGTTGCACAGTCGCGTACTACATACTTAAAGGCAGTGGTCGCGCTCAAATATGCTCGTCTTCTTTTCCTCTCTAAACCATTTTCTGGATATAGAGTAGTAGAACATATAAGAAAAAATCGCTGTTCTGGGCCAAATTCGAAGCCTGAACTTTCTTGTCCTTTGATGATGGACGAGTCCACCCCACATCATCGGCATCAGGGATTAGCGGAGTTTCGCGTTCCGCGTTCCGAAACCCGCAGTTTCGCGCATTTTTGGCATTCCGCGTTCCGCATTCCGAAAACCGCAAAAAACGCTGCGGAATGCGAAACTATCGGGTCATCAGGGAGGAAGAAAATATCAGATATTTTCTGAGTTTTTCCGCGTTTCGCGTTCCGAAACCCGCATTTCCGCGCATTTTCAGGCGTTTCGCGCCCGATTTCCGAAACCCGATAAAAAAGTTTCAGTTCCGAAACCCGAAAACCGATTTCCGAAATTTCATATTTTTGTTCCGCTCATCCTTGATCGGCATCGATGATCTCTTATATCAAGAACATCAGCTGGCTTAAAATTGAATTTCAATCAATGAACTTTCGGATTTATGTACACATCTAGTCAAAAACATTGGTTGAAGTGCTTGCTTTCGTTGTTCAACTGTTTTATTTGGTGAATTTGCATTTATTTCTTCCTCTGAGTATCGACGATTTTTGAATGCTTGGCATGAGACTGTGATCTTTCTGTGCACGTGTGCACGAACTGGGAATTTTGGGTCTCAATAACTCTAATTCTAGCCCGTTTTTCACCGCGCTACCTTCATAGTTTTTGAGCTGTTCTATATCTAAGCTAATTTTTGTAGTTTTTTCGATAACGTTTTTCCTCGTGACCACTGCCTTTAATGGAGATAACGCAACACTGCGTCTACGACCAATAACGCACACATGATTTCTGGGTTTTCGTTTCTGTTCTCCTCCATTTTGAAGCAATACGCCATGTAGGAGGTTGTTTTGTTCAATGTCAGATTTTGACAAATTTTCACAAAACTTTGCCTATGGAGACTTCTGCGGTGCTGGTCTCTGATCAGACACATATTTTTTTCCGATTTTCGAGGAAGAACTAGAAGTGACAAGGTGTCTTCATATGTACTACAACTTCTGTGATTCATTAAAATTTAGAAAAGCGATAGCAAGCTAGTGGTAAACACCCAAAACGAACCATCCCGGACAAGGCTGCAGTCCAATATAGAGTATCGAACTGCGTATTCAGTTATAGGCCCGGATCATACTATCGACACTGCGATGTGTGAGAAAGAGCGGTTTCAATATAGTGATACTTCTGAGGAAATCGATTATTTTGACGAGCAAATCAGCATCTCGTTGAGTGAAATGGGACGATGTAAACATTCGAGATCGGTTGAAACATACCTTTCCACCCACATCTCGGAATATGAAACGAATATGCATATCGCCGCGGTGATATCGGCGCCGCTCTCCATTGTGCAACGTTGTGATAAAATCGCGGCGATATGCATATTTCCTGAAAATTTCGTCAATGTAAAACAGAGGTGTCGACTATTCTCGGACGAATATATCATCCCATCTACTGTGCTTCTCTGGGCCAAATTCCGGTCCGCAATTGCGTCTCGACACGCTTTGCGGCCGCACGCGCTCGCGTGAGTCGGGTTTCCAGCGCCAAAGCCGACTCGACGTGGCTTTTTACTCAATTTTCTCCAATTTTTTTTAGTTTTCAGTTTCCAAAACCCACCTAGAGTCAGCAGATCGGCGGCTGCGGCGCTGGAAGCTCTTCCGACGCGGGTGCGTGCGGCCGCAAAGCGTGTCGAGACGCATTTGCGAACCGGAATTTGGCCCAGAGAAGCACAGTAACTCGACGAACTACCTTTGTGCCTATAAAAACAATCGATACGTTCCTGAGCGCAATATCGCCGCGAATGATCGATACCGATATTTTTCACGCATCGCCGCGACGGAAGTAAGATCCCTGCCATACGTAACGGCGCGACCTACCGAAATGTTTCGAAAATCGACCAAACAACCTCAAATTCGCGCTCAGCGTCCGAAACAATGGTGGCAGAGATCATGAGCCAGCAAATTTTCCCACCTCTAAAATCCAAAAAATGGGATAGCGCCTGCTGCTGTACCACATAATGATTCTGGCATCAATTAGTGTGTAAAGTCTAAGCAACTAAACGATTTCAGTGATTTCTTGTTCACATTACGAAGATTTTCCTCGACTGCAGTCAGGGCGAACATAGGTTGGATAAGAAATAATGCATTACATTTAAGAAATCATGAAAAAAACCGAAATAAACAAAACCCTCAAAAATTGTGTCAGAGAAACAAAAATTTCAGATGCGCCTCGACTCTACGCGAAGTGTTGACTAGAACACAAGAGATAACAATTCGAAACCATCGATCAACCAAAGACTTCCAAAACAAGCAAATTATTATTACGAGGACACATGTCTCACGATTGTGCAGCGGTGTCGCAGTGCAGTGCACGACGACGCGACAAACCATCTAGCTGACGCTAAACAGCGCGCGGAGTACGAAAAAGTGTAAATTAGCCGCGACAGAGACACGACACCGTAGCGCGTAGCGGCTCCCACCAGTTTCGCTGCGCGCGACGGCTGTCAGTGCTAAAGCGTTTAATTGCTGCGCTGGGCGCGGCAGGTTGTGCCAGTTCCTACATCACGATCCCGTCGCCGCGACGGGGTCTTGGTGTAGAAACTCACTGTTCACTTCTACTGCATTCTATGGGAAACAGAAAATTCCGCATACTACTGCTTCAGCGCCTTCCATACTCGTCCCAGGAATCACATCGTGAGCGTCGCCTTCGTTCCAGTACTTGAGAGCGACGTTAAGAGGCCTCCCGATTTGCCTGTAGTGTCACGCCAACTCGAGCCGATATCATTACTGGCTTGAATATGAGCTTTTCCGGCAATGTAAAGCCCTCAAACACGGGTCAAAAAAGCGCTCACTCATCAATTCACACAATATTTAGAGTTTACGTAATAAATTTAGTCTGATTAATGGACGGAGCTGTGACGGTAGATCGCGCGTTTGAATCGAAACCCCGTTGGCCACTAAAGCCGCCAGCACCGCGCGGCCAGCCACCTGGTCGAAGCGTCAGACTTGATCAAATACTGAAACCATACATATCCTCCGCTTCCAATTGTGATTTATTTCCGTTCGTCGCGTGCGTCTGCGTGCGTACGCTGCGTCTCCTTCTACCCACAATTGCTTGCTGTCTCTACACTCGTTCCGCACAAGCGCGCGAGGGAACAGAGTAAATCTGGGGCGGCATGCACGTACGCGGTGGGTTAGGTTGGGGTTAGGCAGGGTTTGGGGCGTCGGCGCGTTTCATGATTGCTGTGAGAAAATCAATAGTTGGGCTCTCAACGGGGTTTCGGCTGCCCCACCCTCCCAGGTAGGGTTTGCGAGGGAAAGATTTTTCAGTGCTAGCCTAACCTCCTTTCTGCCCTCGCGCCGCTATGCATTCCGGCCCTGGATACATATACTTATGTCGTGCGATCGAATCTCGTTATCTACTGAAAAACGTAACCGACATCGAGGCATTCGACTACACGATCATTCGACTTTTCAAAGGCCAAGATAGTCGAAAACTCGACTAGTCGAAATTTTGAGGAACTGAGTTAGCCGAAAATTCGATTATTCGAAATTTGAAAAATTCGGCTCAGTGGAAAACCCGATTATTTGAAAAAAAATTGAAGTCGCCGAAGTGTACCGCACACACAGTTTGGTTTCAAAGGGAAATGTTTCCGATCGTAATTCACCAAGTGTGACTGCATACAACGGAACAGCCAAAAAAGCGAAAAATTGTCGTTAAATATGTACTTCTAGAGCTGGAGTACTGAACGTATGGAAACGCAGGTATCTCAACACCACGCTTTCGTTGGTGCTAGATAAAAAAGCGAAACGCATCGTTATACCGCGTCGTCTCTGGAAAAAATGGGGTGACCTTCTACAATAAGACCCATTGTATTAACATACCTGTGCACCTGTGGCGCAGTATGCGCAGCGTGAGTCGGTATTCATGAACGTTCTATCCGCGAAGTGAAAGTAAAGTTCTCGGAAGCTCTGCGTTCCCTGCGCTCTACGCCTGTTTCGCCCTCTACGCGGAAGAGCGAGACTGGCACAAAGAGCGCATGGATAGCAGAGATTCCGAGCAGTGTTTGCCTTTACCTCGCGAGTAAATCGTTCATGATCAAGCGCCCTGATCTAGTCGATCGTAGGGGTTAGGAAACGACGGAGTGCCGACGGAGGATGGAATACAAGAGAGAAAGTTAGAGGACTCCTCGCTATTTACGTTCTTGGTAGTCCCTCGTTGACGAAGGGAAGAACAGAAATCATGTTGGGAGGGACTGATATGGTTGCCATGCATGGAAAATTTTTTCAACGTATCCGTTCTGTTGTTGCATCTGGCATCGGTACCTCGACATACATTTACCTGTCAGATGCTGGCTCAACAGGCTATGTTCGACACTCGTTTCACACGAGCTGTATGGTGACTGTCAGAATTGCAGAGGATGATCTTTGTCATCGACTCATCATACCATTTGATTCGAATGTCATCAGCCTCTTCCCTGACCCTCGTCTTCGAAAACTAACACACTAGTGGTGTTATACTTCATCGCAGTACATTTCAGGGCTGACATTTAGTTTATTCGCTTGCTGTCACCAGCAGATGCTGCTAGCAGCAGCACGTGCTGACAGCTCATGCTGGGTTTCAACCACTCCTCGTTGGCAGTAAACGCTGCTACTGACAGCGAGAAGTTCCCCGCGGTATCGTCATGCAGGTACTTACCCTCATTTTCGATTGCATCGAATTTGGGCTACAACTCCTCTAGCGGGTCTAGTCACCATCCTAGTCACGGAACGAAGCATGATACCAAATTCGCCAACGATCGCAACACAGCTATTATCGGCCCGCAACTGGAAATACTCTATGATGAGGAGCCGGATTAAAGGCAGCATACACGCTCACAAGCATAGTCGAGATAACAGCATAGATAGGTCCGCACGGCCCGTACTATGTCGTCAACGACGTTTGAAGCGCTGAAAACTGTCCAGGAAGACAATATTTGACAATGTTTGAGCAATCTTGCCTTCCACGCCCGTATTTTCACACCCCTTCGAGTAACAAAATGAGAATCGAAACTTGACAAAACATGTGATAACTTAGAATGATAGCACTATAAAAAGGGAGTGCAGTAGAGAAAAACTCGATTTACCTCAATATAACATGTTTGTGCACTGATAAAATCCTCCATTTCAAGAGGTCAGCCAAAGTAGTGTCTCGAAAGTGGACGAGATTCAATAGGTATGCAGACATGTTATACTCAAGTAAACCAAGCTATTTCTCTCGTGCACTCCCATTTGATAGCGCTATCACTCTCAATTATCACTCGTTTTCACAAGTATCGATCCTCATTCTGTTACTCGAAGGGGTGTGGAAGGCAAGATTGCTCAAACATTGTCAAATATTGTCATCCTGGACAGTTTTCAGCGCTTCAAATGTCGTTGGCGACATTACGGGCCGTGCGGACCTATCTATGCTGTTATCTCGACTATGCTTGCGAGCGTGTATGCTGCCTTTATCGTATCTCTCAACGTCACAAAATGACGTCTACGAAGGACTTGAGGTCACCATCTACACAACCGGCCCCATACGCCTTATATACCCACTGCCGTCGCTGAAGAAGTTTCAGGCGGGTTCATTTGAATGGCAAAAGCAATTGGAGGGGTTGAACTCGACAGCAGAGGGATCAAAAACGCACTAGGGTGAGGAGTTATTAGACCAGATTATTTTACCACAATAAGAGAGGGAGCTGCAGCAGCAACACGTCCTCCCAATGTGCGGCAAATGTTTTTGTCCGCTTGGTCACTTCTTGCTGTTGTTCTAGAAAGCATCCCCATTCGTACAGGAGAAACACAAATAGTGAACTGCTCCTTATTGTTTGACCGTCGAACCCCGTGTTCCGTACAGGGTGAGCAAAACTTTGGGGAGTTCCACATAGCGTCTTTAGCGATTTTGCCACCACCATTGTGTGGCCAAAGTAGCGAACACCAAACAGCCTGTCCGAAGAGAGTGAATTTCCTTTCAAGTCATAGTAATGAAAGCAAGGTAAGAATTTCGAGACGTTCAAAATTCACTCGCATTAGACGAGTTTTCGATTATACACCTTAAAGGCAGTGTCCACGATAAAAACCATGTCTGATTTTTTGGTGGAGATCGGCAGCTGCGGGGCCTAGCGGAACCCTAACGTCGAAAAAACTGAGAAAAATGAGCTCGGAACGGTCCCCTACGGCCCCAAAGTTGGACACCCATCAGCTCGTCTTCCCCAGATGCACTTTCCACGCCCACCGACGTGAACAAATGAATGCTCGAGATTGTGAGTTGAGCGATGGTTTCCGATCAAAAGCCCCGTTCTTCCCTTCATTCTCAATTTTCTCTCTACTCAGGTCAGCTCGCATACATCGGCTGCAAAAGACGGAAGTTACAAGCTTCGGACAACTCGTCCACCATGTTTCCTTAGCTCAATATTTGAGGAACCGTAACTCCGTTCTCTGAAGGTCTTGTGCGATTTCAGAGATATCATTGAAATCAGCATGGGGCCGTTTTCAAGATAAGCGAAAAAACAAAAAAACGATTTCTATCGTGAACACTGCCTTTAAAGGGTACGCGGTGGGTAGACAGAAATGAAGGTTCTCCGCCAACAAGAGGTTAGAAGGAGATACTTGTGGATCAACATCTTCCTGAAACGCAGCGCGCGCTCCGCCCGCCCACACTGCGATTGAGGCCGGGTATTCGCCAAATCGGCTTCACATTTAAGCTGAAAGACTGCAGTCTCCAAACTGTTCTGACCCAGCTTATCCGTCCCTGTTTTTCCTCCTACGGGCTACGGGGATACCGCTATTTCACTGAAAGGCACAATAACTGTCGCCAAAATTTAGAGAATGGGGGGTTATGGCTCATCCTAGCTCACGGAGACTCATTAGTAGGGCGACAGGAGTACTGTCGCAAGCATTTGCGCCAGTTTAGTTTCCGTTGTTAAGCTACACCTCTGTCAGTAAACGGCGTTGCGGAACTGAAAGAAATTGAATTCAGCTGCTACACTTGATGATCTTTCTACATCATCAAGTTGTAAAAGACAAGATCTTCTCTTCTATGTGTTGGCGTTGAGATGAACCAAGAAAGCTTTTTTTCCTTCCGCAGGCTTCTATAGGGGCAAGATGCTCAGAAAATAATGGGTTCCTCAGGTCGATCAAGCCTCGACGTGCATCGCTTCTGAATTACGTCTCAGCTTTGAACGGTCTCCTGAGAGCCACGTCTCGTTTTTTTTGTAATCGCGGAACTAGACGTCCCTGCCTTCCTTTACGATTGGCCGACTTCTCATACGAACTTGGCGTAGGAGGCTTCATACAACACGATACTGATGCCTCAGTCACAGTCTGCGCACTACCCCTTCATTCATAACTTCTTAATAATTGACCAGATGTTGTTCTCGTTTCATCTAGTGTATTCCTGAGAGTTTCCAAACCACATTCCCTCACTTTGCGTCTATCAATCTCTGCGGTTTAGTAGATGTTCCTGCTGGATCATTCGCTCTGACTTTATCTCCAGCCTAGACCATAGCTTAGCTCAATAGCGTTTTAATAGACTGCTTCACACCACTGATTGTGCGTATTCCGTATTATTTAATATCCTTTTTTCAGCCATCTGTCAAATAATGTACTTCTCGCAGTTCACGTGTAACGCCTTCTACTTGAGCACCAGTATCTACGAAACGAACTGCACATCACGCAGTACCGTTGTCGTAAACAACGGTAGACACATCTCGCGGTGTGTTTCTAATGACGATGAAACATAACGTACCCCTTCGAACTTGCAGTCATAGTATCATATCGTATGTCATGTCATCACCTACCGGGCCCATGGCTTTTCTATAAATGCATGGACAGCTGAGTGTGGATTTCCACGAGACTGTGGTTGACCCTAGATCAGAAAAGCATGTACTCTGGTCACTACGTTGTGCACGAGCTATGTAATGGCCCGCCACTGTCCCTTTACTGGCCCTCTACTAATGTGCTGGACGCGTTCTCGACCGACCCCGGTATGTGGTTGAGTGGCGGCGGTGACGAATCGTTTCCTTACCGGGTAGCTGATGCACATCGGGGTCGGCCAATACTGTGTCGATTACAGTAGCAGAGTACGGGCCAGCGGCAGACCATGAGTTTGTGTACTTCGGTGTAAACAGCTCGAGATTCGTGCAGGTTGATTTTTTAAATTCATCCATCAGACACAATGGGGAAACTTCTTGAAAAATCGGACTTGTGTTGCAAAAGCCCCAGTCCGTTAAAGGCAGTGGTCGTGATGGAAAAGTTGTCGAACAAATCATAAAAATCAGTTTGATTCGCAACGGCTAAAAGACCACGAAGGTTACACGGCAAGAAACGGAGTATAAATAGAGTCATTAAGACCCTAAGGTGCCAATTAGTGCACACGTGCACAGCTCCGCCCAAAAAGATCGCAGTCTCATGCTGAGCAGTCAAAAATTATTGACCTTCACAGCCAGAAATAAATGCAAATTTTATTAATCAAAACAGCTGAAAAGTAGAAACAAACCCTCCCTTCAGTGTTCAACTCGACACGGACAGAAATATTCGAGAAGACCCTACCAAAGGCTATTGCTCATTGATTGATTTACAATTTGAAGCCAGCTAATATTCTTGATTTTTGAGATCATCGATGCCGATCAGGGGTGTGCGTAAATGAAATTTCAAATTTCGTAAATCGTAAAACGTAATTACTACAAAACCACCGTAAATCGTAAACCGTAAATCGTAAGCAGCTAATAATAACAATACCCACTAAAAATATTATTACTTTGGTGAAACAAGAGGAACTACCTACTGTCCACCGTTTCACGTACTAGGTACGTATTAGGTTGCGTTCAGTATTTGACAGCTAACCACGTTCAAGGGGTATGGTAGACTTTGTCGCTGTCTTCAGCGATAGGCATGAAATCTAGTTCAAATCGCGGCGGCACCCGATTCGGAGCAGCGGCATCGGTTGTCGTAGGAACAGTTACCGCCCTTGAGCCTCAGCGACGTGTCGCGGTGGGCTGACATACTTCAGGTGTGCCAAGGCCTGTCGCTGTTCCGCGCACTGCGAATGTGACAGCTTTGAAGGGCGAGAGCTCCGCGACAAGCGGTCGCTGTCGCTGTGCAGAGCGACGCGACCGTGTCTCAAAGTATACTTCACCCCTAATGGCACCGTCTTACCCTTATTTCTCTGTTTTCCCCTATCACTCATTCCACAACTTCTTCCCAGATCATGAGAAATCCGCCTGTCCGATTCAGCTGCCCGCGTATCTGCTGGGCAAAAAGGGCACAATTATACTCGTGATTCCTCTCCTGAAACGCTAACGCCGTTGTATGCGTAAAACGCGTCAAAATTACCATATTTGAGCGATTCTCAACGGCCGAGTTTGAGAACTCCTCCCATTTGCTAGCGGAACCGCAACACCGATTATACAGTCGGTAAGGATCGCACTGATATGTACTTCGGGTTCCCTTCTGAAGGTTGGTTCAAACTCGGCACCTGGCTTTCGCCAACCTTTACTAGAGATCGCAAAGTATCAGTCCGATCATTGCCAACTCAATATTATCCAGAGCACAGTATCGGTCGCCCAAAACTAAATCACTTGCAGAATCGTAACTTTATGTTGACGACGCTGAGATTATCAAAGGCGACGCACAAAAAACGCTTTCTGATTTTTGCCGCTTTGTGCAATTTAGCCCCCCTAATTAAGAAATATAGCCGAAGCGCCCCTACGAACGCTGGCGTTTGTGAGAGATGAAGGTTCCAGAAAAAATGGCCAAGATGAGCAATTAAGCTTGCGCTCATGCCTTTTCTGAGGATCCATTTGCTGCGGACGATCAGAAATCAGCTAAAGGAAACGATTTTGAGCTTCAAACGTTTGGGGGAAAAAAACAAACGTCTCTTGTTGATTTTTGTGGACTCTGAGTAGGCGTGAACTATTTAAAGGCAGGGTTCGCGATAAAAACGACTTTCGAGCTCTCTTCATCAGAATGTAGATTTGGCCATCACAAAAGTGAAAATAAGTGAAAAAAACCCGGAAATTTGCGGGAAAAACTCTCAAAAACAAAGTACAACGGCTAATTACCGGTGTCGGCCGGCCCCCTAATTAACGAGATTTTCATTTATGCTTGCTTATACGCCTTTTATTGTGCTGTTAAAGTAGTCAGTAGTCTCCAGAAATGCTCAGAAATCTCTTTAGAAGCAGAATAAAAGTTGACAAATCAGGCTTTTACACATATTGCAATAATTGGGGGCGGGAGAACTTGACTTACTTGACTTAATCGGTTGGCTTTCGCCTGACGCGGTCATTCCGCATCTTCACCGAGGTGTGCCGTCCTAGTAGTCAGCCGTGTCCATTTTTCACGGTCTTCAGCCACAATTTGAACACATTCCATCCAGCTGTCACTATTCCATTTCCTGCGAAACGAAACATCGCGCCTGAACTGTCTTTCGATGCCGAGTGACTTTAAATCCTTTTTAACCACATCCGTCCAGAACTTTCGCCTACGCCCAGGTGGCCGTTTCCAGACAGGATTTGGAAGCATTTTTAAAGCGTGTTGTACGAGACGATCCGGCGTTCTTCTTAGTATATGCCCGAGCAGTCGAAGTCGACTTTCCATTGCTGCTTGAGATGGCGTTAGCAGATGCTGGCACCTCCCTCGTGTCAAGCGTTGATGTACTGCGTCGATTTCCTTGTAAAGGTCTTCGTTATGGCATACACGCGGCCAGAAATATCCAAGCAAACGCCTAAAAAGCTTCCTCTCCGTGCAATCCAACCTTTCCATCTGCGTTTTCGGTGCTGCCCACGTCTCCGATCCGTACATCATGATAGGGCGAATAGCGGATAGGTAGACGCGCAACTTGACTTCCTTCGCGATGGTGGTAGACCACAAACACTTGGTTAGAGAATTGAATGCAGACGTAGCTTTCGCACATCGTTGTCGAATATCCGCTGCATAACTACCATCGTTCTTCAGCAAACAGCCCAAATAACAGAAATCGTCCACCAGTTCGATACGTTGTCCGTCCACACAAACTCCAGTTGAAGGCCTCTGAGAGACCCACATCTGCTTGCATTTGTCGGGACGAAGACGAAGTCCATAGGCTGCGGCATACTTCGAAACGAGGTTCACAATTCTTTGCAGTTTTGCGTTGTTTTCAGCGAATAACACAATGTCGTCGGCGTACTCCAGGTCGACAAGGGAGCGTCCTGATGGTGTTAGGATCACATCCGCAGGAAACTGTTCTGCAACTCTACGCATGATGTCATCGACGGCGAAGTTGAAAAGAAAAGGTCCTGCAACGGCTCCTTGCCTTACTCCTGTTTTCACCTCGAAAGCTGACGTAAATCCGACAGGTGTACGAACTGCTGCTGTTGTTCCTTTGTTCATGTCCTCGATTAACCGAACATACTTTTCCGGGACTCCATCTGCTCGCAGAGCATTGAGCAATCGATCACGATGAGGAGAGTCGAACGCGGCTTCAAAGTCCAAAAAGCAAGCTGTAATGGCTTCGAAAACCGCTGCCACGATTCAATTACTCTTCTCACGACGAACACTTGGTCGATGGTCGATCTTCCAGGTCGAAAAACCGGCTTGCTCATCTCTGGTCGTTCCTTCACGATGTTTGATAAGTCGCTCGAGAATGATACGTTCTAAAACCTTGTACATGACACGAAGTAGAGAGATTCCTCTGTAGTTCTTAGGATCCGTGACGGATAGCTTCTTGTGAAGAGGTACGATGATCGCATGTCTCCACGAATCGGGTATCCTTTCGCTCATCCATATGGCACGGATGGTGTTGGTCATTTCACGAATCCCAGACGGAGGAAGAGCTTTCAGCATTTCAGCAGTGATGTTGTCATCTCCACCTGCCTTTCCATTCTTCATTTTCCGGACACAATCCAAAACTTCAGACTCAGTCGGCGGTTCCTCACTGACATCGTAATGTGCTCTCTGAACATGCGGGAGCTCAGGTACTGATGGCGCTGGACGACTCAGTAGTGAACTGAAGTAATCCTTCCATATTGGCAGCGTCGCATCACCAACTGCAACTCCATTGGTAGTGTTCAAGACAGGAGAACATCTCTTCATCTTCCCGCTATACTGTCGCAGCAACGTGTAGGCTTTCCTCGGATTCTTCTCCTCCCAAGCCTTCTCGAACTCCTTAGCTCTACACGTCCACTCTCGTTCGCGGTCACTTTGAAGCTGCCGACGCAACTTCCTCCTCAGACGCTTCTCCTCCACGAAGTTTCCTGCAGTTCGGAGAGCACATACTCTGTTGTAGGTAGATGTTGTTTCTTCTGAGACGTAGGCGAACTTCTTCTTAGGCTGTACAACCGGGAGTGCCTCTTTCGAAGCGTCCTGGATGCACTTGACAAAAGAATCCGCGTCGCAAAGTTTCTTCTTAGTCCGTACTCCGATGTGAATATAAAAGGCGTTGTCGGAAATTCCTTCTGCACTCTTCATCTCTGAGACTTGTCATGTCAATCCTCTGGAGAGGCTGAGCCCCTCGCTTCCTCTTATGAATCCTCGCAGTGAAGTTCAACAGAACAGGACGGTGATCCGAATCGAATGCGACATCCCACACAGCTCTAGATCTTCGAATGTCCGATACTGGAATATTCCTCGTCAGGACATAGTCAAGCTGTAGTTTCAAAGTTGTCATCTTCCGCTTCCGCTGCTCTTCTGGAGATAGCCGGGTTGGTCCCTGCCACGTAAGCTGATGGCGGCGATGATTCCTCTTGAATGTCGATGCAATAATCAGACCACTGCGTTCACAAAAGTCGACAAGGCGGTAGCCATTGTCCGATGTTTGCTCCACTGGGTAGAACCATTTACCGAGTACTTCGGATTCCTGATCAAGTCCCATCTTCGCATTTGCGTCAATCCCCACGACAACAGCATGTTGACAAGGTATCCTGGCCAGCAACGTATTGAGTTCCTCATAAAACGCATCCTTCGAATTGTCTTCGGCGGTTTCAGTGGGCGCATGAGCACTCACTATCCACAGATTGAATCCTCTGTGATCCCGCAGTCGTACGAATGCATTCCGACACGACGTTGAGCCGAACTCCTTGACCATACCATTGAAATCCTTCCTTACAGCTATTGCACAGCCTCCCACTCTCCTATCGTCAGCGTTACCGCAGTAGATGGTGTACTCTCCGACGCTGATGACGGGTCTATCCTTGAGGCGGGTTTCCTGCAAAGCAGCAAACGGTGCATGGAAATAGCTCAGAAGTCTGGATAGCGCAGTTTTTTGGATATCACCTGACAGCGATCGACAGTTCAGGGTGGCGAAATTGTGGCTTGTGGCCAAAGACTCCATGACTCCTAGGTACGGATCCTAAGGTGTTATGGACCAGAGGCCTTAGTGTGCCGGACGGCGACACCTTTATGCAATGTGCGATACTTTCGCGATATAGTTGTGCACGCTATATCGCATATATATATATATATATATATATATATATATATATATATATATATATATATATATATATATATATATATATATATATATATATATATATATATATATATATATATATATATATATATATATATATATATATATATATATATATATATATATATATATATATATATATATATATATATATATATATATATATATATATATATATATATATATATATATATATATATATATATATATATATATATATATATATATATATATATATATATATATATATGCCTAAGTTAGTCACCAAAACATTAGTATACGCAAAGTGGGACTAGAGCAGGTCAATTAGAGCTGTCTTGTGATTTACTTCCATAGCATGCATTTTTATTTACGAAAAATTACGATTTACGGTCCAGAATGTCGTAAATCGTAAATCGCAATTACGCACACCCCTGATGCCGATGGTGTGGAGTGGGCTCGTCTACCATCAAAAGACGGGAAAGTTCAGGCCTGAAATTTGGCCCAAACAAGGGTTTTTTTCGCAATTTTTTTTTCATTGGTCCTACTACTTCAAATCCAAAAAAGGGTTTAGAACAGAAAAGAAGACAAGCATATGTTATCGCGACCACTGCCTTAAGAAGCAGCATACACGATCACAAACATGGTCGAGATAACAGCATAATTAGGACCGGACCGCCCCTACCATCTCGTCAACGGCGTTTGAAGAGCTGAAAACCATCCACGATGGAAATATTTGAGCAATCCTGTCTTGCACGTCTGTATTTTTCCACCCCCTTCAGTAACAGAATGAGAATTGATACTCGAGAAAACATGTGATAATTGACAGTGATAGCACTGTCAAATGGGAGTGCACGAGAGAAACAGCTTGATTTACTCGAACATAACAAGTCTGCATACTGATTAACTCTCGTCCACTTTCAAGAATGACTTTTTGAAGTGAAGGATTTCATCGGTGCACAGACATGTAATCATCAGGTAAATCGAGCTGTTTCTCTCGTACACTCCCTTTCGATAGTGCTATCACTCTAAGTTACCCCATGTTTTCTCAAGTTTAACTTTTCATTCTGTTCCTCCATATGGTGGGAAAATACGGGGGTGTGAGCCATGATTGCTTAAATATTGTCATATATTATTCTCATGGATGGTTTTCAGCGCTTCAAAGGTCGTTGACTACATGGTAGGGGCCGTGCGGACCTATTCATGCTGTTATCTCGACAATGTTTACGAGTGTGTATGCTGCTTTCAAATGAAGGATTTATTAAAAAGCAAATAGCACGAATCTCACGTGCACGCGATTCTTGAGGGTAGCATAGGTAGTTTTTCTTTTACTTGTACAATTACCACTCAAAGTTTCGCCGCACTTTGCCGCGCTCTACGTTTCTGAGGAGGAAACGCAAAAAGAATTTTTTTTCTCTAAAACAGAGCGATTTTAACAAACTTCTTCCTCCAAAGCACACCATTACGTTGCTGTGAGTATGATAGTGTTCTCCGATTTCGTATAAGAGAGTCACAAGCATCGGACTTTTTTTTCCAAGTTTGGCAAATGCTCCCCGTTTTTACAGGTAATGGATCTCAGAATACGCGACATACCACCTCTCGCATAAACTACTAAACGGACAACGAGTGCGTAGCGTTATTTCCAATACGTTCCAATTCTTGCTGCCTCTTAAAACTTGCCTGAACATTTCACCAGAAAACACCGCAAAAACAAGAAATTTTCGCGTTTCTTAAAAGTTAATTCAGGCTTTCGCACTTCGTGCTCCGGCATAAATTCGCTTTTCGTTTGTGGAAGCGAAGGTTTGTGGATGGAGAAGCAGGTTTATTGTTGTGCAACGAGGATACTGTTATACCAATGAAAATAAAACAGAAAACTTCAGCTATACATTTTAAACATCAGTTATACATTTTCAAGAAAGTAAATGTTCTATAGTTAAATACCTGGAAATCCTATTAGAATACATAAAGGGGATGGTGATTAATGTATCAGGATTATCATAACATATATACGTTGGACACGCAATTTCTTACTTTTCGATATCGATCCAATCAGTAGACACTAGAGTATATCAAACGAATAAAAATGTTCGAATATTCGAATAAACGAATAATTCGGAAAATTGACTCCTTCGAATATTCGAATAAACGAATTATTCGAAAAATTCACTTCTGCGAATATTCGAATAAACGAATTATTCGAAAAATTGACTCCTCCGAATATTCGAATAAACGAATTATTCGAAAAACGACTTCTCCGAATATTCGAATAAACGAATTATTCGGAAAATAGACTTCTCCGAATATTCGAATAAACGAATTATTCGAAAATTTGACTCTTCCGAATAATCGAATTATTCGAATGATTCGAATACGAATAAATCGAATATTCGGCCAAAATCGCGAGTATTCGAATAAGAAGTAAGGACCGAGTACGCATAATCAAACCACCGTTCGCGGCACTTCCAACTTTCTTGACCTTTTTTTGTATAGTATTATATAGATCAAAGCTATGCCAATGTGCTTCCACGAAAAAGACGTTCCACATTATATCATAAGAGTATTCAAACTAACATGGTTCTAGTAGTTGTCTATGAGTAGTTGTTAAACGATACGATCAAATTCTCTGGATTGTCTAAACAATATCTACCAACAATATCCGAATTTCCTATCAGTTTAAGGTGCTATCTGAGCGGGGGGGGGCACTGTTGTATCGCACATGACCACGCCCATTTTTCCGTGCCGCAATCACTCCTGATTTGTGCGGGGGAGGGAAAACCCGGGTAGGTGCTCAAATTTAGTGCGGCACGATAAAATGGGCGGGGCCAAGTGCACCCAGACATAGTGGCCCCCCACCGCTAAGATAGCACCCAGTTTGGTTGGAGACATTTCACCTCTGCAAAAATATAAGGTGAATGTTCAATAAGAACTGGCTCAAAGCTGCAGCCATTGACCTAAATTCATGACAATTAAAGGCAGTGTTCATGATGATTTTCGTCCCCGAGTTTTTGACATAAAACAATGCGTTGGCCTCCAGATGTTTCCAAAATTACGAAGAAATGACGAGAAACGCACTAAAACGTCTTATTTCAGTGACATTATTCTCTGGCCTGGACTAGTTGTCCGATTGGATGAACATGTTCACGGTGGTTTTCGCCGGTAAAAAATGGGGCTAATAAAAAATTCAAGAATATTTCAAGCAAAACTGTATTAGTTAGGGTGTGAAGGAAAGAAAGGAGCAACAAAAAGCGGAGAATCTCAAAGGACGGGTCCACAAAAGATTTCATTGTCACAACAGTCAGTTCCTGTGAGAGTAAAGAGTTGGGGTGAGAGTAAAGGATTTCGTGCCATTCTGGTGCGTTTTTCTCGATTTCTTCGTCATTTCAGTTCTACCCGGGGACCAAAGAAACGATTTGGCTATTAATCTCAGAATCGAAGATTATCGTGAACACCGTCTTTAAAGGCAGCATACACGCTCGCAAGCATAGTCGAGATAATAGCATAGATAGGTCCGCACGGTCCGTGCTATGTCGTCAACGACGTTTGAAGCGCTGAACACTGTCCAGGATGACAAGATTTGACAATGTTTGAGCAATCTTGCCTTCCACGCCCGTATTTTCACACCCCTTCGAGTAACAAAATGAGAATCGAAACTTGAGAAAACATGTGATAACTTAGAATGATAGCACTATAAAAAGGGAGTGCAGTACAGAAAAAACTCGATTTACCTCAATATAACACGTTTGTGCACTGATAAAATCCCCCATTTCAAGAGGTCAGCCAAAGCAGAGCGGCATTCTCGAAAGTGGACGAGAGTCAATAGGTATGCAGACATGTTATACTCAGGTAAACCAAGCTATTTCTCTCGTGCACTCCCTTCTTATAGTGCTATCACTCTCAATTATCACACGTTTTCACAAGTATCGATTCTCATTCTGTTACTCGAAGGGGTGTGAAAATACGGGCGTGGAAGGCAAGATTGCTCAAACATTGTCAAATATTGCTATCCTGGACAGTTTTCAGCGCTTCAAACGTCGTTGACGACATAGTACGGGCCGCGCGGACCTATCTATGCTGTTATCTCGACTATGCTTGCGAGCGTGTATGCTGCCTTTAAGTATTACGTAATACTCAAGCAGCGTAAGGTAGCCGTTTCTGGAACATCGCTCGAATCTGTTTGGGACATACTCCATCAGATGAAAAACAGTATCTGTTACGTCTGCCCACAAATTCGGGGGCGGCGGCCAGGTGGGACGCCGTGCGCGGCTGGGAGCTTGCGTTACGTGTTGCGGCGCACTAGCAAGCGTTTATTGAGTCATTTCTCTTCAACGAGATGTTTGGAAACACTCATATGATAGGTTCAGTGCAAGAAGTTGACATAAATGAGGTTCATAGAATCGAGGGTCTATCGGTAACTTGGAAATGATTTCTTTTGCGCATGATTTCTGTGAATGTGGTAAGTCCTAATAGAGACCACTTAGAATGCGAAATTTCCGGGGTATTAACAATGAGATTCGACGTCCTAGCATTAGGTTTCTGACTATCTCATGTTTTATATTGGAGTATTCCGATTATATTCGGACTTTCTACCAGTTTGATCGGGGACATTTCACCTCTGGACCGCAAAAATGGACATGTGCCGAAGACTGCTTCTTATTTTTCTGAAATTATTCGTTTATTCAGCTGAATATTCGGAATATTGGGCCGTTCGAATATTCGAATAAACGAATTATTCGAAAAATTGATTTTTCCGAATATTCGAATAAACGAATTATTCGGAAAATTGACTTCTCCGAATATTCGAATAAACGAATTATTCGAAAAATTGACTTTTCCGAATATTCGAATAAACGAATTATTCGAAAATTTGACTTTTCCGAATAATCGAATTATTCGAATATTCGATTATTCGTTTATTCGGCCGAATATTCGTTTTCCGAATATTCGTTGACATAGTCTAGTAGACACGCGCTATCATCTTGAAAAGAGTGTTACCCATACAGCGAGATTATAAACGTAGTATAGGTTCTGAAGGTTTAAAAAGCTGTCGCGACAGCACACTTGGGATACGTATGAAAGATATGTCAGAAAACGCCATTTCTGAAGCAAAAACATTCTGATAGTAGCTGGTATTAAGCTTTCAAACATGTAGTAACCGAGAATAACAAAACAAATAAATAAAAAACCTTAGACAGATAAAATTACAAGTTTTCAACAGGAGGGAAGTTTGGAGAAAGAGAGGAGGACCTAGGAAATTCTAGAGCAGGCCGTCTGATACATGCTTGAAAAGCCTTGACGGATTCCCAGCTACCCGTACACATGACTCTAGCTCTATCAGTGCCTTGCTCAAGAGCAGCTGAGGCTGCACCTCCTCTGAGACTATGTGAGACTTCGTCCATAGCAGACGACCTAGCGCCAAATGACGCTGGGGGATTGCATCTTAAGCATTTGTTATTGATCTGACTCCTCAGCGACCACCGCAGCCGGCCTGTCACTGACGGTGGAGGCATAGCGGCAGTAGCGGCTGTCACTAATAATATCAGTACCATCGTTACCACGTGCCGTCCTTGGACGTGTTGCATGCGCAACCCGTCGAGCGTCATGCGCAAGCGTTAGCGCAACGACTTGACGCCTGCTGCTGGTCGCTGACGCCTGCCGCTTTTCGTCTGCTATGGACGGAACCTGATGTGTGACCTTTGTGATGAATTTCAGATAGTTTAAACGACTTATTCAATCTATCTGAAATGTAGCGGTAGTCAGAGGACGAAGAAAGGTAGACGATTGGAAACTATACTTACTTTGCATACAATGAAGCGAACTGATATGATGTAATGGTTTGATGAAAAATTAACCAGCGTTTATAGCGGCGTATTTTTCATCAGTGAAAAGTAGGATTTTGCTTATTATTTTAGTATAAAAATGATCTTCTCATTGTTTTATAAAAAATGCGTGTCGAAAACTGTAGTTTTATTCGCCATATTATGCTCTATCGTTTTAAGAAAGGATGGAAAGCAACATTTCGCGATCTCAACGAACTTTTTGGCGAAGGTACAATTACTGATAATGCCGTACGGAAGTGGTTTATTAGCTTTAATTCAGGTGACACTAGTTTGTAGGATAAGGAAGGAAGAGATCGGACATCGGATTCGGACGATCAGACTCTTCTGACAGTCGTGGAAGAGGACGAGGACCTTACTACACAAATGCTGTAGTGTCAATCAGTCCACGGTCGTTCGCCTCAAAAAGCTTGGAAGTGTGTGGAAAATTGCTGGATGGGTCCCTTACGAGCTCTCCCGATAACAATACTTTTGCTTAAAGGCAGCGTACGCGCGAAAACCGTGTTTATTTTTTCAAAAACTCGTTCGAAAATCTTGGAGCATTCAACTTCCTTTTTCTCACGTCTGTCCGGTGTGTCCTGTGTCTTACACAAATATCGGACATTTTAACGGCTGAATTGGTCTAGCCCCCTTAACTTTTTGAGTTCTACAATTAGTTTCGCCTTTCTGCTGTCAATGATTATCTAAAAATAGGAAGCTTTCAATACCCACGTCTGAACTCGAAAATTCTTCGGAATAAAGAAATTAGAAAACTGAATTTCCGCGGCCTGTCGAGGCCTGTCGTGGGGCTTCTGTCCCTCGTGTTAGATGATCGACCAGGAAATCGCCTTTTCAGACCACGGAGCGATTTTCACTAGCCTATAGCATTATGAATACTCAATATTGAGATCTCAACCGTCGCCAACAATCCCCACTTGGTTCATACATAGGATTGAGAAGAAAAACTCAGATGTGATTTTCTGCGCGGACGCTGCCTTTAAAAAAATTTGTTGAAAAAACGCCGGATAGATATGCATCAACCCACTACTACCTTGGACTCTAGGGAGTTAGAAGGCAGTGGGAATTTGACAACATGCCCTCCATGTGACTGATCTGTCCTGGACTTTTTGATACTGATGGAAAATACTTCATCAACATAGACGTCATTGACAGTGAGCATTCTAGCACCACTTTTTTCTTGGAAGACCTCTGATTACGAAACTGCCTACTACAACTGCTGTAACTACAGATTTGTGAGATATATCAGAACCTATAGAGATTATAAAGGGGTAATCCTGAACAGAAATTTCCAGCCTGCGGAAACAGGACACTCATTCCGGTTGCTGGCGTCCGACAACATCTTTTCCACACCTTTCTCGAATCGATTTTGCTTACCCAGAGCGAATTTGAGGGTAGCTATTATGGATGGAATCAAATTCTGCCGTAACTGACCCATGCAGCGAGCTGAAATGGGATTCCTAGCTCTCTCTACTGGTGTATTAGTGAGAGAGGAGTGTTTCCACCAAGACACAAACTGGAGGGAAATTCTAGTATGCGAAGAAATAGTGCATGGCGCTCTTCGGCAAATCACTGATTTCTGTTTAGCTTTTTTTATCTCTTCTTTCCATGGTCCACGGCGTAATCCAAAAGGTTTTGAGCCTCAGCCCATAAAGGTCCTCAAATTGGCTTTTTTTAGGCGTGGGTGGGTGGGTGTGTCTCGCTGCATGCGTTGTCAAGACAACCAGACCATAAAACTTCAGATCTCCCACAGGTCGAAAAGCATACACTTTTGGCAAGCCGGAAAGTCGAAACAGATCGATCTCTTTGCGCATTCTTTGGACTACAGTTGTGAATATGTAGGCCGAGCATACAGTTCAGCGTCCTGGAGAAAAGATTCATGTCAGCTTGCGAGCGGAAAACAGGATTAAGACAATGTGCTGTTGCAAGGCCATTTCTACTCAACTTCGCCGTTCATGACATAATGTGTGGAGTTGCAGTGTAAATCCAACAAAGAACGATCACCGTATTGACGATTTCTATCAACATTGAAGGCAAGTTTTCGAAAAAAATCCGCGAAACCCATGCAATCCGCTCTTGCGGGCACAACAAAGCTCCTATATGTAGAACTCGCCATAAACAATGAACATATGAGTCTGGAAAAAAGATGACAAATCAAGAAAAACCGAAAACTCACCTGAAGTATCAGCTGTTTGGCCGATCAGTGACGAAATTTGGCAAAGCGCTACGAACTCACCCTACGCTTGGTGTGCTGGCCGCATCCTCACTACCTCCTTTTTTCCAGGAAGCTGGACTGTATCAGGGCTGTGCGTAACTGAATTCTGTAATTTCGTAAATCGTAATTTTTCAGATTCTTCGTAATTCGTAAATGGTAAATCGTAATTCGTAACTGATTATGAGTAATCACACACATGGCTCAAACCTCATTCGATATGGGAACATCTCAGCACTTCAGTGATGAGGTGTTTCCACATCGAAGGTAGGGGTTTGAGGTTTGGTTTCAAAATAACAGTTCTGAGTAGTACTTGAAGAAATTTTCAGTCTACATACGTGGGATAGGAACAACTTCGGAGAAAAGTACAAATTCAAGCTTGACCAAGTACCGAACCTGTGCCACGTTTTTCCCTACTCTTGAATATGAAAATACAGAGAATCATCGCTATATCAAACACAATTCGGGGGAAGCCAAGGTGGGAAACACTGTGATAGGAAAAAAATTCAGTGGTCGAGAGTTTTAGGCCATATCTTTCTGGGGAAAGATACATATGTACTTGAATGAGGTGTCCTTTCAAAGGAAACAAGCACTAGCGAAACATTTTTTGATGCAGAAATCGAGCCTGTCCTCTGTATTTGTGAGGCGTCACTCTTAACAGATTTTCTCCCCATCAACATAGGGTTGCTGGTGTGGAGAAAGCGGTCTGAGAGGTGAGGGTTGTGTAGGATTCTGAAACGCAAAAGGGTGAAGGTTCCATCCAAGTCTCCAAATTCGAGGATCAACAACAACAACAATAAGCAAAACAGCAAAACAATTCAGACTTTATCCCCCGCAGATACATAAAGTCCGGCTGAATGAGACTGTCCGCCCACGCAGTCGGAGTGCGTGTCGAGCGGCTGTCGGAAATACATTTTTTAAACTTGTAGGTCGATTAGGAGCATTAGGCCAGACTAAATATTCTAGAAAATCAAAGACAAGCACTGTTTCGCACCTTGGCGAACCCTCTTTCTGATCCGCTTATACAAACTTTCCTGATCTTATATTTTTGCATTCAAAATTTGCTTGAATTCTCAATTTTGAAACTTTTAGAACCTTCTGGAGAAGTTAGGTGACATTGCAGCCAATTTTTTTCTGTTGAAAAGTTCCTATCGGAATTTTGAAATTATCCCTTTTCCTCCCAAAGATTGATTGCCTTTGGAGATAGAGATGCATAAATGTTATTGTGGAAACCATTGAAACTCCAGGTTGAATAGGTTTTTCAGGTTAGAAAATAAGTTTCCCAATTTCAAACCGCTCAAGATTGATGCGTGGAGAGGGTTGTTTTCGAAATCTACCTGAAATTCTGCAGCGAACTGTGTATTGGGTTCCAACCTTTTTGCTCCATAAGCCAGCCAGGTCTTTAGAGCCCAGCCCGATATTTAATGCTCATATCGAGGGGGATACCTGTGCGCAGTGGCAGACAACCACTTTCGCAGCCCACAGTTTCAAGATAATGGAGTTGGGATGAAGAATAATCGTTCCAGGAAATGGGGTTCAAAGCATGACTCTGTTTGTACTACGTGTTGCAGCACTCGCCTGAGTTGTTCCCCCAATCGCATTTTCACGATTTGTTACGATTAGTTACGATTTTAGGTCAAATTTTCGCAAATCGTAAATCGTAAAAAAAATTTCAAAAACGCCCGTAATTCGTAATTACGCACAGCCCTGGACTGTATGCTCGGCCTATATATATTCACAATTGTAGTCCGAAGGGTGCGCAGTGTATTTGCTATATGTTCCAATTTTGTTCCAACCTGTGAAAAGTTAACTTTTAAGAAAAGCTAAACTTCCGGGTGTTTCTGCGGTGCTTTCTGGCGACGTGTTGCGACAAGTTTCGACAAGTAGCTAAAGGCGTAACGGGTCGGAAACACCGCTGCAAACCCGTAGTCCTAATATTAGTTCCCTGTGGAAGCGAGAAATTGTATGTCTCATATTCTGAGATGCAATAGTTGTAAAAACGGCAAAGATTTGCCAAACATTGCAAAAAAGAGCCCAATGCTTGTAACTTTCTTGTTCGAAGTTCTTTTTGTATTCTGAAAACGCTGTAAAAATCGCAGCTCAATTGTCCACGGAATGGTATGCATTGGTGAAGACAATTCCCTAAAATCTGTTTTTGAAGCAGAATCTTCCTACGATTTTTTCCGGAAGCGTGGTGTGAGGCAAAGTGCGGCGAAAAATCGAGTAGTAATAGTAAAAGTGACAAAGAAACCTCCTACGCTTCCTTCATGAATCGCGAGACACTCGAGATTCGTCCAAATTAATTTTTCGAAATTCTTCATTTAAAGGCACAGTCCAACCTCAGAATTGCTTTTCTGTAGCCTGCCTATCTGAAGACAGTTCCACGATGATTCCAACGATGTCTCTGGAATCATGCAAGAACTCCTAGGAACGGAGTTATAGCCCCTCAAAAATTGAACTATGGAAGCATGGTGGACCAGTTGTCTGAAGCTTGTAATTTCCATCATTTGCAACCGATGTATGCGAGCCAACCTGAATAAAGAGAGAAGTTGAGAATCAAGGGAGAATCAAGTTGATTGGAAACCATCGCTCATCTCACCACTGTCGAGCTCGAAAGATCGTAAAAGAGGCGTGCCAAAGTGGCTTCCTGGTGTGGGCGCCCCAGGGTGGCTTTCTGCTATATCTCGCTTATTCGGAGGATTCGAGAGCTCAAACTTGGCTGGTGTTGTATAAGGTGGGTCTTCACATGTGGAAACCTCAGATTTCGCCCCTGAGCTTGGACTCTGCCTTTAACGGTCTGGGGCTTTCCCAAAACAAGTCCGATTTTTCAGCAAGTTCCCAAGCGCTTCTGTAGAAGGATGTCAAGAAATCAACCTGAACAAATATCGAGATTATCCCATCTGCGTCTGATTTATAAAGTATGCATAACGATTCTCTATTGCTTATACTATTACAACACAAAATTTTGCCCCCCGTTTCTGAGAAGCAATGGCTGCAAAAAAATTCATTGGGAACCAAAGCGATTTCTGGAAACTTCACCCCACAAAACGAACTATTCATTGGGTAGACATTTGGGCTGGGAATAGGACAGTGTTTTCTGATTTCAAAAGAGTTTTCCTTCAGAGAGGCTTTCAGCTTCGGACGTTTTTTCCCAAGTTTGGAAAATGCTCCCCGTTTTTACAAAACATATGTAGCGCGGGTATTGTTGCTTCCAAGGATTCCCGGACTGATATTCAACGCATCTTTGCTACTACTGCTCATATAGTTATGTTTCCATCCCATCCTACTACTAAAAATTAGTCAACAAAGCTCTGAACGATCGGGGCTTTCAGGTAGTGGTTTCCTTGTAAGAATAACATTAATGATAATCTCAGAATGTTTTGCTAGCTATGCTGCTGATTTTAATTAACCCTTTTATGCTAGAGTGTATCTGTTTGCAAATGTTTAGCTTTTATTTACGGGTTTTATTCATAATCTCATGACATGTTTCGTTTTATGCGCTTCGGTCTGATGTGAACTTTATAAAGTGCTTTCACATGTATTTGATGTCCACTTATGTACTCACACAACTCACAAGTGAGCTGCTTAAAAACCAACACTACTTTCGCGCCTCTTCCCCATAGTAACAGAATGAAAAGTGTAACTCGAGAAAACAAGTGATAATTTTTGAGTGATAGCACGGCCATATGGGAGTCTGTGAAAGAAACAGCTTGATTTACCCGAGTACAACATGTCTGCTCCTAGATCTTAGATTATGATCGCCGATTCCTAGATGTCCCCTCCTACGAATGATCCAGTGCCACCCATTCTCTTAACTGAGGTCGTTAATGTTTTTTTGGTTGCTCAAAAAAGAAACAGCTCCTGATCCTTCGTTTATCTTTGCAGATTTGCTCAAAACGGGAGGAGAAGCAACGTGCCAAATGCAGCGGAACAATTCAACATTTATCTTGAAGTCCGATCCACACCAGATCAGTAAAAGGTTCAAAGACGGTTCTTATTTTCAAGAAGGAAGTCAAGGAGGTTATCGAGAAATACTGCCCTGCTCTCGATCTCATGCAAGGTCTACACAAGGATTATCCTCAATGGTCTAGATCGTCCAGCCACAATGGATGCTTGCCAACCAGTAGAGCAAACAGGATTTAGGAAGGGGTTCTCTCGCATGGATGAAACCCACGCTGTATCCCATCCACGCTATACGATACCGTGAATACAGAGTGCCGTTATGCCTGAAGCTCTCTCATTAAAGGCAGTGTTCACGATAATCTTCGATTCTGTGATTAATCGTTAAATCGATTTTTTCGCCCCCAGGTAGAACTGAAATAACGGAAAAATCGAGGAAAACGCCCCAAAATGGCACATTTACTCTAACCCCGCTTCTTTACTCTCACTGGAACTGTTCTTTGTGACAATGAAATCTTTTGTGGACCCGTCTTTTGCAATTCGCTACTTTCTGTTGCTCTGTTCTTTCCTTCGGACCCTTACTGATACTGTTTTGCCTCAAAAAAAATTCAATAAAATGGAGGAATATTCTTCCATTTTTGATTAACATCGTTTTTCACCGGTGACAACCACCGCGAGCATGTTCATCCAACCGGACAACTAGTTCTTGTTATAGAATAATGCCACTGAAATAAGACGTCTAAGTGTGTTTCTCGCTGTTTCTTCGTAATTTCGGTAACATTTGGTGGCTTACGCATTGTTTTGTGTAGAAACCTCGGGAACGAAAATTATCGGAAAATTAAGTAGGTGAACGTCCTGAAGCTGCGCAACGCGGGAACATCAACAACGGTACAGTTATTCGGAAGAAAGTCACGCATTCCAACCGAATAAAGAGGCCGGAAAGGTGAAAGAATATCGCCAAAGCTCTTCACGACTGCCCTGCAGCATGCGATAAGCAAACTTGACTGGGAATAGAAAGCTATGCACATCGACAGTTAGAAATTGTCCGATCTAATTTTTACAGATGATATTGTGCTTGTCAGTGGCGCCACTCCAGAGATGAACGAAATTGTTTATGAATTGAATAGCGTGCACAGTGCGATTGGTTTGAGAGTGAACATGGGGAAGCCTCAGACGGTGGCCAAGTGGTGTTATGACGGACCAAATGGTTTGAGAGTGAACATGTGGAAGCCTCAGACGGTGGCCAAGTGGTATTATGACGGACCAAACCTCCTGGACTAAAACGAAGTGGACCGAATTGATAGCAATGTCTACCTCGAATGAGAAGTCAATATGACAAACGACCTGTTGAAGGAGATTGTTTGACAGAAAAGATTAGCGTGGGGAGCCATGGGAACAATTCGAGAAGTTACCAGCGAGATCTAGGACTTCAAGCTGAATGCTTGCCTGTTCGACTCTAGGGTGCTCTTTGCTTTGTGCTATGGTACTGAGACGTGGGCCCACAATATGGGGACGGACCTCTGCTGCCATGAGAACAGCCCACAGGACATCGGAGAGGTTCCTACTGGGAACGAATCGACCGAAACAATGGCAAGAAGGACTGAGCAGCCACGAACTTTGGAAGCAATCTTGTTTGCGATAGACAAAACCCAACGTCGAGTGCGAAGCACAGATGGGCAAGACATAGGCTATGAATAGTTGATGATAGGTGGAGTGCCAAGATCACATACAGGCACATACCCGCGCGACGTCAAAAGGACTCTAGAACGACCTGCGATGCGTTGGGTGGACACATTCAACAAGTCATTCGATCAAAAACGCTTACCATATTGGATGACTGTTGCTCTTTCTAAGAGGACCTGGAGCAAATATGGTCCACATCGAGAAGACCGCCGATAAAGATGGACTATCGAGGTATCAAAGTAGCTAACATGTCTGCCTACTGATGATATCCTCCATTTCAAAGCCAGGCAGAGAAGAGCGTTAAGAGTGGATGTGAAATAATCCTTATGTAGACATGTTATATTCCAGTCAATCAAGCTGTTTCTCTCGCAGACTCTGACTTGGTAGCGCTATCACTCCAAATTATCACGTTTTATCAAGTTTCATTCCTCATTCTGCTATTTGGAGGGGTGGGGAAATACAGGCTTGCGAGACAGGAAGGCTTCAATTCTTTCAACCTGGATAGTTTTCAGTGCATCAAACTTTGAAGACAACGTGGCAGAGGCCGTACCGGCTCATTCATGCTTTTATCTCGAGCATGTTTGTGAGCTTGAATGCCGCCTTCAGGTTGCTATGAACATCGACGTGGGGGTATCAAACGTGATTACTGCGATTTTCTCTTTCATGCGTTCTCTTCTTCCCGCAGAAATCTCCTTTCAGTTAGAAAGCAGGCTTTAGAAAGCACATTTCTTCGCCTGTATTAACCAATCCTTGTCACTTCTCGTTAGACTCAACCTTGTTCGAATTTTGCATCCGAAGTCCATGACTGCCCTTATCACTTAATTTTCATACAGGTATACAGTCGGCACAGATCGTACTGATCGTTTTAATTTCCTTCTGACGGTGTAGTTTGCGCCGACGCAAACGTCGAGAGGAAACCAAAACGGTCATTGTGATCCGTGCCGATTGTATATTCATATGTACTTATGAACGTCCGCCCACGTCGATGGATCATCCGATCTTTTTACGGGAGATCAAAAATTACCGAAACAAAAACAGATCTCTGAATTGGAGACCAGTATTAATAAATGTGCACTTACAATCAATGCTGACAAGAGAACTGTCTAGAGCGTTAAATGGGTCTGTGAGAATAACTGTATCGTTAGTATAATTTGGTTTGTATTACTTGAAACCTGCTCGAGATTGTTACTGAAAAACAGATCTCTGGATAGGAGACCAGCATTAATAAATGTGCACTTACAATTCTCAACAGCATTACAATCAATTCAGTCGTGACATTCAGGCAGCGTCCATACGTCGCGAGAGTGGGCGCTCCCGCTGTTGTGCGCCTCTCGACGCTCCTCAACGCTGCCCGCAAATTAACAGTCAAACACCACCCACCTTGTGTTGACTCGATTGAAAACGTTTGATCTGGTGATCAATCGCTCGAGTCGGCGCAAGGGCTAATGATTTCCCACGATTTTCGACATACGTGGTGGGATTATGAAAAACAAGGGCAGTGGTTTTGCTACAGGTTTAGTGCCACCTGATTCAGTGATGGAGCAGTAGGCTTGAAACTTGCTGCTTGCCGCGTGGTGATGACGTAAGCGTGCGAGAGCGAGCGAGCGAGAGCGCGCGAGGAGCGCCAGTGAGCGGCTAGCAAATCGTGCGCCCACCAGGGATGAGCGGAACAAAAATATGAAATTTCAAAAATTGGTTTTCGGGTTTCGGAACAGAAAATTTTTTCTCGGGTTTCGAAAATCGGGCGCGAAATGCCTGAAAATGCGCGGAAATGCGGTTTTCGGAACGCGAAACGCGGAAAAATTCAGGAATCTTCTTTTGTTTTCTTCCTCCCAGAGGATCCGATATTTTCGCATTCCGCATCGTTTTTTACGCCTTTCGGAATGCGGAACGCGGATTGCCAGAAATGCGCGAAACTGCGGGTTTCGGAACGCGAAACGCGGAACTCCGCTCATCCCTGGTGCCCACGACGAACATTGCTTTTGCGTAATCGCACGTTCTCGCCACGTATGGACGGAGCCTCAGCGATGCTTGAGGAGGTCGAATCTAGACCGACAAGTGTGTCTGGTCAGCATGCCACACAATAACTTGAAACGCCTCCTAGTAAGAAACCGCGTCTACGATCACCTTTTCACCATCAACAATTGTCTTATCTGTCCTTCTGGAAGACCAGGTGATGTCATGTGCACCGGCGTGATTTATATGATCACCTGTGAACAATGCGGTGATGTCTATGTAGGACTGGGCGGCCTCTTTAGGTAAGGATAAAGGAGCATATGGATGGGAAATCTCGCGCGCCAATCGACCCCACTGGGACCACATCGTACCTCAAAGCACAGTGGGAACGATTTCGAAGTCGGGGTTAACATTCTACAAAGAGAACGTGATATAATGTCCAAAAAGACTGGAAGCGTTTTGGATTCAAAACAAGATTCCAGCAATGAATCGCCGGGAAGAGTGCATTTCCACCACCGCCGAGCTCGGCCCTTTTGTACCATACTGTGGCCTATCATACGGGATTGAGCTAACATTCTCAACTACTGTGGAAACCACCCCCATTCAGATCATTGTATTGCTGGCTACTGGTCGCGACGGCTAGTGCTCCAACAGCCATTTTGAGAGGTGAGACTAAATAGAGTCGAGACATTGTTAATCAATTGTTAGTAGAGGGACGAATTTGGTTTGACATGCTGATGGGTTTGGGCGTCCAGTTTCGCGTGTGGATTTCGACTTTTTTAGACTCTGAAGAAGGCGATCTCGCCGAAATAGCTTGGATAAAGATCACTAACAATCTCGAGCAGGCTTGAAGTAATACAGACCAATTATTGAAATTCAATGCCGAGATTAAGCAATAGTCGATCCTGGACTGTATTGTTAGTATCTCTTAGGCCTCTCTAGTAAAACTGCGCAGTACCCAATCCCAAGCTGCTGGCTCCACGAAGTTAAGCGATTCTCCTCAACGCCAGCGCAGGACGCGAGAGGGACTATGAATACTCAAGCAGCGACGTTCCAGCGGAGAGGGGCAAAATAGACCTGAATTGTGCCGGCCACTCAAATTCTATCTATGCGTTCCCCACCATGGTATGCAGAGGATAGTTCTGCAAAGCGTGTCCGAATGAGACTGGGGAACCATGCGGCCGCCGGTGCGTGTCGAGAGGCCGTCGCGTGTGCCGCTCCCGAACAAGTGTTTATTGGCTGCAAACAGCCAAATGACTGGAGGTATTCCTAACATGCCTAAATTTTCTCACCCCCCCCCCTCTCGGTTGCACAGCTAATTGATCGATACAGCTGGCAGGCTACGGCGCGAGGTGTGATACAACCCAACTTCGGCCCGACCCCCTCCTAAATAGAGTAATTTGCTCAGCACCTCCATCCCCCCTTGCGAGAAAATCCGGATGTCTCTCCTCATGTATGGCGGAGATCTAAGTCTTTGTCAAGATTTAAATTAGAGAGTTTCGCCTTGCTACAACGTGGCAACAACTAAACTCAAGGAGGCCAAACCTGCTCACTGGAATATTTTTCGAAGCCGTTTTCTGCTTCTGAGGATGCGGTTAGGTTCGTTTCTTCTTCAACACATTTCTTTTTCTGAGGGCTACCACAAATGTTTTTCATTGAAGGCTCAAGGACGAAGTGTATCGCGAGCAGTGCCTTTAATGCTCTTTATCATATATTTTAAGCTTCACTTCTGGCTGTGCACGTCGATGAGCTTTGACTGTTCAGACACTGCGATATTTCGAACAACGGCCAAGCGCCATCCTTTCGTCAGACTGCGATTGTATGAAAACTCAAAAGAGTAGCTGTTCGATAACTTCCGCTGCTCGCTCCGTCATGTCTGGCGTTGGCAGCAGTTTAACGGAAATTTCAAGAAAGCTCGGGCGTTCAGCCTGAAGGGCATTGCGCTTGTAACCGTTTCGCAAGCGAGGTCTAGCCTGAAAGATACGCCATTTTTCCGAAATACCACTAGTTAACAATCGCTTCGCTAGCCTGCTAGCTCCGTTCGGTTGGCTCGCCGACCGAAAGAAGCTTGCTGGCTAGTGAAGACTACAGTAAATGACAATAGTAGAACAGGCAATGCATCGCGGCATAGATGTCCTATTATTGTCCGAAGATGAAAGAGAAAACGAAGCAAAGGGGAAACATAACATCTATCAACGTTTAGCATCTACATCTATTACATCAACCAAACCAATGAACAATAGAAACAGCGCGAAAATCAACATAGTCTCCTCCAGTTCGCCCGAGTAGCGGCAGCAGTGACATGTAGATCGAGAGAACTGGCCGAACCATCATCGATCGGGCTACGAATACTGTTCGATACGGCTTCGGGCTGAGAACGGCCAAACGCTGCCTGTAAATAAAGCAATCACCAAGTAACTGCCAGCATTCACAGCCTCTTTGACGTGGAAGGCTCCCATGCTGAGATCATATCCACGCGGTTTGAAGCTACCTCTATGCTGAGGATAGGCGTGAACTCTGGGAATCTAGAGAAAGTAGTTGTGGCAACCTCACTAAAATTTGCAATGCAACAGCATTGGCGTAAAAATGTCTCTAGGTTCTTTATGATGAGAGGCGCTTTCAAGCCATCTTGTTTGGACACACTCCTTGGATCTAGGCGCCAGCGCGAGTTCCTTTTATTTACGTTTTTTTGCAATACAACACTCTTTCATTTCTTTGCCAGAGATTCTGCTAACCTTTCACATACTGCCGCAACAGTGTTTTAGGTGGAGCCCGAGATCTGAATTGAGACCACTCCAACCCCAATTCGTTAACTTCACTACGGATATGGAACTGAAAAGGCTGAGATTCACCATACTCGAAGTGTTTCTCATTGCAAGCTATGCACAGGCATAGTGCTCTTCCTACAGTTCTACTGTATGATGCTTCATAATTATACAGAAGCTGTTCGCAGGGCGGAAAAAGTCCTTTTTTAAGTTGTTTCCACCAAGTATTGTACACGCCATATTTTTCGTCACTGAACGTCGAGATAAAAATCACTGAGACACAGTAAATCGCCACGTTCACGCTGAATTTCCACGCTGCTCGCTCTAGGGTTTTCCCTTGCCACGCTGGTCTTGACTAAAAGATGTACTTAGCAACGTCTCGATGTGTTTATTCACCTCAAACTTGGGTAATTAAACCGACATAATAATTTCCGACATCAATTACAAATTACAACGATAAATAACTGATGACAGCAAACATGAAGGAAAGAGATTCAGAATAACTGCACCACGGAAAAGAAAAAACCCTGTTCAACCAAAATAATGATAAATAAAATTTTCCCCTGAAGTTTCCGTGAGCGAAATAGAGTTAGACACTGAGAATGAAGCAAGCGAAAAGAACACTGAAAATTCCGTGGTTTCCACGGCCATCAGCCATCATCGCGATTCCCAATCGGAGGAAGACAAAGACGTCTCCGCTGACTGCTTCAAATACCGCTTGCTCACCATCTTGCCAATGTTTATTCGCGCTGGTTAGATTACTGAAACAGATAACATGGGAAATGCATAAGAAAATGTCAACAGTGCACATTCTTATACTAAAGTTGCATACTGTAAAAAGAATAATAAAATCAGCTATAAAATATGTATAAAAATAGTAGTCGTGTTATTTATTCACGACACTCCCCTCACCGGCAAATGTACTTTCACTGGCTATCCATCAGCTGCTTGAGTCGTTGTTCTCTCTGATCGATTCGTTCCAACGCCATATTCCTCATATCAGGCACTGGACAAACTGCCCGGCGATGCCCCCAGTCATCACCAGCCGGTTTTGTTTTTGTGCAACACCAGCCCGGTTTTCCTCTGGCTCTGCACGTGTCCCCGCAATTTATGAGGCAAAAAGAACAACGATCGTTTTGCATGAGATAAATTCTCCTTTGCACAGTACTCTGGACGCCCGGGCAGGAGTCTGAAAAATGTTTTACCATGGCCTCACAAAACCTGCATTGCATGTCGGAGTCGACCCAACGGCTGGCAGGACCAAAGTACCGATATGGAAAAGTCTTCATGGTCTCCTTCATGGCCCTGATCTGGCTCTGCAGCTCGTCGATTTCTCGTCGTGGCCACCTGCCGGCGATCTGACCACTTGAACACTGCAAAGTTTCCTTATTATCCTGGATCTCCTCTATCATTTTGCAAAAATGTTCATTGTCAGTTAACTCCTTTACCTGTTCTTCCGTCTTATTATCTTCTTTCTCTGACAATGCCGTCTCTGGAGGCGACATATCTCTGGGTTCTTTCCGCTCTACCGCTTCGATTCGGGCCATCAATTCTTCGATGGTTTTCCGTTGTTGCTCGACCATCCCAGAGACTCTCGATTCCGAATGATTTATTTTCATAAGACCTCCTCTGAAGTCCGCTAGTGCAGCGACTGCCAGCAACATGGAGAACTGCTCGATCATTTCTTTCAGCTTGTTCAGGTCATCGTCTACTGCCCGCAGTATCCACTGAACTTTGACCACACCATCGCTTTCTTCAAGCCAGCGGTTCCGTTTTTCTCTGGAAATGCACCCTAGGGACACCTGCTGATCGTACATCCTGTCCAACAGCGCATATCCCGTGGCTAATCGCAAAAACACCTCCTTTGCTATTCTTGCCTCATTCAGAACTCTGTTCAAGAGGATAGTTCTCTGTCCTGCTCCCGCCGTTGACCAAGACTCGTCGGAAGTGGTAATGTCCATCTGTAGGCGAATCGTTGTTACTATACCACTATGCTTTTTCATCTCCTCCAGACCAGCTTTCAGGTTACGTTCGAGATCTTCTGCTGTGGGCACTGTTTCAAGTACACGCTGGATATTGTTCATTCTGAAACAAGAAACATTCATGAATTTTATACTTTCTATTGGATAAAATCGGTAGTCGTACTCTGTGGATTCATGGAGATTGGTCTCTGATAAGAACGGTTTACATTTTCGTATTTCTCTATTAGATGTACTATTGTTTCTGTAGAGATAAGAAATAAGAAGAGGCGGTGCTTCAAAGGGCTTTACGATGTCTGCTGGATGAACCACGCGGACCCCTCCGAAAAACCATAAGAACGGTCGAAATGGGATGCAAATGATGAAGCGAAAAATTCGATATTGTGTCCGGATGAGCCATGCCATTACCCTGACCCCAAAGGTTGATATCACTAAATATGTAATTCCTAAACACACAAATAGTATTACGCTGACGACTAGTGTTTTATACCACTGCAAGAAAACTTGCCCGATATGAAGAAAATCTGGCCAATTTGTGCCTGACCATGTCTTCAGCATTAATCCACTTATTTACCATTTCATGAAGTGTTTGAGAGTATTTGAGCACCCCTACGATGTTTATCGTGGTCTCCACGCTGCCGCACGACACCGAACATACTTCATGAACTCGGGCTACTTCGAAGCTGAAACGCAGTATTGAGTCGATTCCCTTAGTGGTGCATGGTACGGTGAAAGCTCCACTGGAACAAACAATCTCTGCTTGAGTGTCACTCGTGCTGGTACATGTAATCTGCCCCCTTAGCGCATTTATAACAGCCAATCATTGTTTCGGCTTGAGCCTCACAGTGTGAATCGTCTACCATGATCTGTGACTGGAATTTATCCTGGATACTTACCAAGATTTCCGACGTGACCATATTATTAATAACAGCTTCGGTCCGCCCACTCTGTGATCTTCGAAATGTCAACGACGGCAGAACCAAAGGGAGTCTATTGCTAAGACTGTCGAACCATTTTCCAATGTCAACCTCCTTACACTGACAGTTGGCCTTAGTTTCCGCAGGAAAACACTTGCACTCGTCAATAACCGAACACTGGAGGGACTCTGCCTTTTGGAACGTTCCACATCTCAGTGGCGGCGTGTATTTATCTCTCCAACGAGCCGTATTGTTTCCATCAGTTATGAATGAAGACTGCAGCACGGGAATAGGTGGTACTGTCAAACTATTTAGCGTGAAAGTCAACGTATCCCACCTTACAGGTATATTAGGTCTCATTAGTGGAATTATTGCTCTGGTAGTCTTCGTGTCCCTGTTCACATGTGAAAGCTCTAGCTTCACTGCTTCTATCCACCGATTACAATGGAAAATTTCGTACACCTGATGTGTTTTGGGCTTTAAGTACACTCTGTAGAAAAGGCAACCTGAACTCAAGAAAAAACAGTCACAACCAGGCCCTCCGCAGGATTCAACACACCTAGTGTTCCCTGGATAATTGTTTCCTTGTTCAAGCTCTAAGACCAAACTTGAGCTATTGATGTTCGCGCACTTTTCTCCGGTACACGAACCCGCTTCCGAACATCTGTTGCTGTCCATCACATGGTATTCCGTATCTCTCGTATACCATTCCGTCTCCTGTTCGCATGTGAGAATCAATGATTTCCATGACGCTCGAATCTCATAAATAGTAGTCCCATTCTTCACCAATCGAAAACATGATTCTCTCTGGAGCGGATTGATCTTCAAAATCTCTGACATTTTTATTTTGCACACTTCACTACTTGCCGTCCTTGAGCATATTGTAGTGGAATGGGAAAATATGTCTACTAATTGGCAACCCCACGCGCTGCTCACACCTAGGCCTAGCACTGTGATCACTGACAGCAGATCAATTAGGTCACGAGGTCGGTCTCTTGTTCGGCGGCAAACCCTTCTCCTCACACTGTGACCAATCTGACGCACTGCTTTCCATAGCACTCTGGCTATGATCCTTATAGGTCTTCCTACCACTAGAGGGACATATAAAAATACGTAGCACCCCGTAATCAAAAAATATAAAATCAATGCCATAACTATTATTGCTCCTATAGGCCAACACTCTGGGTTGAACAACACTGTGGAGCAAATTACGCAATCAATATGCTCGCATAAAGACGCTGGCTCACACACTGTTTCAATGATCCAAACTGTGTTGTTTTCCTTATATTTCCACTGCACGTTGTGTTGATGAAGGAGAATCTGTGGGGAGAACATAACAACTTCTGTTGTTCGAGGAGCCTCCACTATTTTGCAGAACTCGTCAGCGCAAATTTCGTATGACTCACTGAAGTTTGACAGTAGTTCCACGCCCCCCGTTATACAGCGAGTCAGGCGAGTATTAGTCGTGTTGGACAAAATACTGCCTGATATCGGAGAGATTAGGCCAAAGCATAGGTAGAATAACGTACAGACTGTCGTCACCATCGAATTAACGCCATATCCTTTCGCACGTGGACGAAAATTATAACGATGTTCCGGTTCTGCATTTGTCTGATCTACGCCGATATTTTGCCCCTGATTTTCCCCAGCCTGTTCTCTGCCGTCGAAATCCTCGGTGGTACCCTCAACTTCTAACGGTATAAGAAGATTTAGCGGTCTTCTCACGAGCTTGTGGGAGGGAAGAAGAACGACTGCCTCTCTGACTACCCCCTCTGAGTTTGGCCAGCAATATCTAGGTTGCAAATCATCCGCGAGCAACACCAGCGCACCTATTTTAGGGACCAGTTTTCCAGCACGTTTTTTCCCCACTTGCAATTGGTGCAGCCCTCTGAGATTGGTCAAATACTGTGAATGCCAAACCGACCAGAACTTCTGTTTTGCTTTGCAAGAACTTCTTAAGGCTTTCACTGCCTGTATTTTTGTTCTTAACAAAGGAATGTCACCTGGTGGAACATACCCTGGATCCTCTTCCTCATCACTGAGGGCTTCAAAAGGAAATTGAACTTCCATTTCGCTCTGAAGAAAATCTATGGGTCTCAAAATTCGTTGATCTGTAGTGGCATCGCAAAATAACAGTGGTCGGGTATTCAGCAAAGATTCGATCTCTGCAATAGTGTTGTCAATTCTTCGAAGGTGAGAATTTTCTTTCCAACTGTTTTAGAGAGAGATGACTTGACTGACCTAATTAACCTTTCATAGAATCCACCTTGCCAGGGGCTATATGGGGTAATATGTCGTCAATCGATTTCTCTGTTGCTAATCTCTCGCACTACTTCCGGATCACTTTGAGCCGCTGCTATACAGTCCCTGAGAATTGTTTCTCCCAGAAGGAAAGTGGAAGCGTTATCGCTGGTGATCGATTCTGGTATTCCTCTCCGTGCAAAAAATCTTCGCAGCATCTGAAGAAATGCCACCGTCGACAAGTCAGAGGCAATTTCGAGATGCACCAGACGCGTCACCATGCACGTCAGTATTGCTCCATAACCTTTTCCTTGTTCCGTTGTTGGAAGTGCAATGGCGAGAGGTCCGAAGTAGTCTAAGCACACATGTGCAAATGGACGAGATCTTATCACCCTGTTTAACGGTAAATCGCTCTGGTTCGGATATTTGTATGGGAGATTATTCAGTTTTTGACAAACCACGCATTTTCTCACCACACGCGTTACTTGCCCTCGTAACTGTGGTATCCAGAATCTTTCTCTGATGCTGTGTATTGTGTGGTTTACCCCCATATGACCTATACAATGGGCGTCTGCAGTGATAAGATCTGCTAACTTCGACTTCTGAAGAACTAATATCGGGAATTTAGCCTCTTCTTCCTATCGACTGTTTCCCAAGCGACCTTTGCATCGCAATACCACTTCCTTATCCTTTTGAACGTTCAAATTGCGAAGTTTTTGGAGGATTTCCGGAGTAATTGCCGTCCTCTGGTGATGACAAATCAGAGCTACTTCGGCACACCTTATTTCCTTTCCTGTTAGCATCTGCGATGCCATGGTAGACACCTCTGCTGTGCTCTGAGAAGCAGCGTTAAAGCTAGATGACTTCATTCGAATACGATGTCTAATCATGCTAATAAACCTGAGGACATATCCCAAAATTCTCTTTGCTTTTATCAAGGATTTGGCCTTTGAACCTGATAATAACTCGAACTCCTGTACTTTGGGTCTCGTTTCAAGTTGGTGTAGCGTGGCGATTTCCACTATCGCATCGGGTTGTTTGCTCTCTGATGTAACCTCTTCAGGGATGGCAAACCAAGCGAGGGTTTGGGACCACCTAGATACAGGTTCCTGGAGAAACTGCGGTCCTTTCCACCACATATGGTCAGAAAAATCAGTATTGCGTAAACCTCTGGTAGCACAATCTGCCGGGTTCATCTCCGTTGGGACGTGGGAAAGGCGAACCTCATATCCTTGCGTTTCCAAATGACTCACGATATTTTTTATTTCTCTGACCCTGTTCTTTACCATTACACCCTGTTCGCGGCATAACGATCCCTTTATCCAGCTTAGAGCGATTTCTGAATCCGAGAAGATAAAAATAGAGCTAATGAAAAGAACTGACTTCAGTTCTTCTATCACTGAATTTACCAACCGCGCAGCTAAGGTAAGGGCGTTAAGTTCCATTTTGGGTATGGTCATTTTTGACCTCAATGATGAAAGTTTTTCCCTGGCCATTATGATATTTGCGTTCTTATCCGAACAAAGGTAAACACATGCTGCCATAGACTCTGAACTCGCATCTGCAAATACACCCAAGACCTGAATTGTCGATTTTTCTGAAATAAATCGAGGCAAATCAATCATTTTCTGGAAACCCTGTGTGTCCTGAATAATGTTAATCCATTCCTGGGCTTTAGCCTCTGGTAGTTGCTGGTCCCATTCGTATCCTTCCCTCCATAAACTCTCTAGGAAAACCTTGGGTCTATGGGTTAAAGGGCACATCCATCCCAAAGGGTCGTAAATTCCTGCCACAGCACTGGCCACCTTTCTTTTGGTCACTAGTGGTGTGATTTCTAGCGCGCATCCAAATGTGAGTTCATCCGAATTTGCTTTCCAGGTGATACCCAAAACTTTGGGATTTAGTTCTTTCGCTCTATCCGCCTTACTGATGACCCTCATCAAAGTAGCGCTGTTGGAAACAAATTCCCTTAGATTCATGGAAAGATCTCTGAACATCTGTTTACATTTTTTGTACTTCCCTTTCGCTTCCTCAACAGTATTCGCCGCTAAAAGAACATTGTGTACGTAGAGGTTGTCCTTTATTTCTCGAACTAACTCTGTGTCCGTATTATATGTGTCCAGATGGTAGTGAGTTGCGGCTGCCAGCAGGAAAGGCGAACAAATGAGTCCAAAAGTTACTCGCGTAAACCTCAATGTCCTTATATTGTTTGGTGTGGGTGCGAGGCGATGGTTATGCAGCCACAGACATCTGGTAGCATCCCTTTCGTTTTCTTTCAACCTGATTTGCAGAAAAGCTTTTTCAACATCGGAAATAATGCCTACTCTGCCCACGCGAAATCTCAGAAGAATGCCAAACAATTTGGGGAGAATGACCGGCCTACGATGCAGCACATCATTCAGCGATGGGCAACCCTTATAATGAGCCGATGCATCAAACACGATACGGATTTTGGTTGTTGCCTTATGAGGAGTTAACACTGCCTGATGGGGTATATAGTGGACCACTGAAGCATTATCGCTCTTCTCTTGCTTCACCTCTTCCACTATATTCAGTTGGAGTTGGTCTGCAAAAATGTTGTTGTACGCTTCCAGCAACTCCGGCGATCTCTGCAGTGATTTCCATACGCTGATTAAACGCCGCAAAGCTATAGCCCTGTTATCTGGTAACGGTGGGTGACCTTCCTTCCAAGGAAGCCACACATAATACCCATCCTCTCTTTTTTCCACTGCGTTGTTGAATGCCTCCCAGACCTCTTTGTCAAGCTGCATTATTTCCTCCCTCTCTGATCCACCGAACTTCTGCGTTCCCATATTTTCCAACGTCCAATAGTTTTCCCACAGGGTTTCCTCTTCCAATTGATCCTCATGGTTGGAAAGAGTATTTACCTGCACATCCATGGACCAGTATTGATCCCAGATCTCAGTTTCGTTTTTGGTGCTGCAATGCATCACCTGATGGGAACGTCCCAGCCGACCAGTCAGAAGATTTCCAATCCTTGTTGGCAACAGGTGAAGTCCGGACGGAAGTGATATAGGACATGAATCTCTCCTCCATAACTGCCAGATTTGATCACTTCCAATAGGATTTCCGGTTTAACTGGCTTTTCCATTTCTCTGGCAGGGATATGAAGGTCTAGATCGTCAATGACCTTTCGGTCTTGCTCAAAAATTGGTGGGTTCGATAGGGACTGCGTGAGGATATCATGAGTGATTAGCTGCAGTTCGAGAGAGTTGCCGTCGCTGTCCCATGCTGATAGGCTGACCACCCGACACTCTTTCTCTAGGATTTCTTCAGAACCAAAGGTGGGAAGGCGGAGTGTTTTAACTCCTATACTTGGTAGCTGCAATTCCTTTGCTAACCCACTGTTAATGAACGAAATCTCCGCTCCTGTAGCAAGTAACACTGGAATTTCTCTAAGTGAACCCTTACTAGGATCGATGACTTTTACTCTGCCTAGTGGAAGAAAACTCGTCGAACTTGGAAGAACCAGACTGTACCTCCGAAATTGGAGTCTCTGCTCAGTGAACCTCTTTAGCTCTTTCTTCAGCCACCACGTTGACCTTTTGAACAGATTTAACCTGCTTCTTATCCTTTATCTCTGGTTTCTTTTGCCCTCCTGACATCCTTTCAACCGAGGATCCCTCTGATGGCGGTGTTGTAGTAAGGGTCGTTTCGATCTTGCTCAAAAATTGGTGGGTTCGATAGGGACTGCGTGAGGATATCATGAGTGATTAGCTGCAGTTCGAGAGAGTTGCCGTCGCTGTCCCATGCTGATAGGCTGACCACCCGACACTCTTTCTCTAGGATTTCTTCAGAACCAAAGGTGTGAAGGCGGAGTGTTTTAACTCCTATACTTGGTAGCTGCAATTCCTTTGCTAACCCACTGTTAATGAACGAAATCTCCGCTCCTGTAGCCAGTAACACTGGAATTTCTCTAAGTGAACCCTTACTAGGATCGATGACTTTTACTCTGCCTAGTGGAAGAAAACTCGTCGAACTTGGAAGAACCAGACTGTACCTCCGAAATTGGAGTCTCTGCTCAGTGAACCTCTTTAGCTCTTTCTTCAGCCACCACGTTGAACTTTTGAACAGATTTAACCTGCTTCTTATCCTTTATCTCTGGTTTCTTTTGCCCTCCTGACATCCTTTCAACCGAGGATCCCTCTGATGGCGGTGTTGTAGTAAGGGACTTAAAGCAACATGAGGAATGATGGAAACCCTGACAACGGAAGCATGGTTTGCGCCTGCATTCAATGGTCTTATGCAGTGAGGAAGCGCAGAGCTGACACAGGCTTTTGCCTCGCAAGTATTTTGCTCGGTCTCTCGGAGTTTTGTAAACACTGCACGACTGGGGTTTGTGGTCGCCCTTGCAAAACATGCAACCCCCCATGAATTGCCTTTTTTGAAGGTTTGGAGTAGGCTGTTGGGGCTGAGCTCTCTCAAGGTACACATCCACTAACTCCTCCCCGGAAAGCATGCCCTCCAATACATCCAAGAGAACCTGCATGGTGAATTGCGATTCCAATGAAAGGCTTCGCTTTTTCGTGAGAACTTTTCGCTGTAATTGGATGGGAAATTTATTCAAAACTTTTTTGATCATCCACTGGCTATCTACGTACTCACCCTTTTTCTGCAACTGTAATATAATCACCTGCATTTTCTCGAAAAGAGCTCGCTGATCTTTCAGAGAAGGGCCGCGTAGTTTGCACTGGTATAGGCGGTCAATAAGTCTCTGTATTAATTCCTCCGAGTTCTCATACTTCCCTTTCAGGAAGCTAATTGCTCGCGAATAATTCTCATTGGTGACGTGAAATTTTTGAACCATTTCCTTAGCTTCACCCTCTAGGGCATTTAACAAATAGTTAAATTTGTAAAGCTCTGGAAGTTCCCTTGAATGGACGTTAACATCGTATAACGCCCAAAAATTATCCCAGTCCCAAATGTTACCACTAAACCTGGGTATTGGAAGCGCTGGGAAATCTACCTGCCAAACTGGTTGTTGAGGTGACTCGCTCGCTCTTGAGAAAGGTATATTCACCTCTGACTGTTGAGCAGAAATTTGAAATGCTCTGAAGGCATGAATACGTCCCTTCAGTATGGTACTATAATCAAACGTTGAACCCAAAGTATCTTCTACGCGAGCGGGATACTCCTCTACGTCAGGTATCACCGTTTCGCTGTCATCAACGAGAAGTGTAAAATCTCTGAGAGCCTTCTCAACTTGATTAGTGACAGCTTCAATTGCGCCCCAAGCCTCTTCTAAACGCCTTAGATTCTCCAAGTTGCAGTTCCTCGAATTTGGATCGGGTATTACCTGAGTGGCCTCTAGATTATTATCCTTAAACCTAGACACAGCCTGCTCCAACTTGTTGTTGAATCGCGTGAGAAGACGTTTAGCAACTGATACCTGGGTGCTCATTCCGAATTGGTCTAACTTTGCCTCTAGCCCCTTACTCGACCAAGACTCTAAATGAATGCTTCAAGAAAGAAGAAGAGAGTAAATGGAGAATAGAGACAATGCACCAAAAAATTCGCTCTGAGTGTTTTCCACGAAAACAAGAAATCAGAACGAAAAAAGAAAAAAAGGAATCGTACTTCAAGCAAAGAAACTGAATACCACAGTTCTTTCGGAATCGTCTGCACTGACAGAAATGAACAAAAAACTTCAAATGTTCACTCTGACTTGAAGTAAATTCTTCGAATTTTCCTGGTTTCTAAACCACGATATCCAACAGAGACACTGACTCCGAAATTCAAATCAAATAAGATGTGAAAAAATCGGACCTGTTTCCTCTGTAGAAGTTCGGATTCTCCAATGATCCGATGCACCATAAATCGCCACGTTCACGCTGAATTTCCACGCTGCTCGCCTTAGGGTTTTTCCCTTGCCACGCTGGTCTTGACCAAAAGATGTACTCAGCAACGTCTCGATGTGTTTATTCACCTCAAACTTGGGTAATTAAACCGACATAATAATTTCCGACATCAATTACAAATTACAACGATAAATAACTGATGACAGCAAACATGAAGGAAAGAGATTCAGAATAAGTGCACCACGGAAAAGAAAAAACCCTGTTCAACCAAAATAATGATAAATGAAATTTTCCCCTGAAGTTTCCGTGAGCGAAATAGAGTTAGACACTGAGAATGAAGCAAGCGAAAAGAACACTGAAAATTCCGTGGTTTCCACGGCCATCAGCCATCATCGCGATTCCCAATCGGAGGAAGACAAAGACGTCTCCGCTGACTGCTTCAAATACCGCTTGCTCACCATCTTGCCAATGTTTATTC
The DNA here is from genome assembly GCA_029168955.1 of Aplectana chamaeleonis. Classification (NCBI taxonomy): domain Eukaryota; kingdom Metazoa; phylum Nematoda; class Chromadorea; order Rhabditida; family Cosmocercidae; genus Aplectana; species Aplectana chamaeleonis. The sequence goes on along the minus strand of JAPDOI010000047.1, from coordinate 2,732,124 downwards.
GCGCTGGTTAGATTACTGAAACAGATAACATGGGAAATGCATTAGAAAATGTCAACAGTGCACATTCCTATACTAAAGTTGCATACTGTAAAAAGAATAATAAAATCAGCTATAAAATATGTATAAAAATAATAGTCGTGTTATTTATTCCCGACACACAGTTGATTTCCGCAGTCATATCATTTTTGTCGTCCGATTCATCAATAAGTTGTGATCGTGGGCTTGCACCTTTATTTCTCTCATCACCACAGCATATATGGTTTCCGTTTTCGATTTAGTCTGACGCAAGGATAGGGCGGCTCGCCGTGCGGTGTTAGTGACCTCACTGGAGAATGGATTTTCGATTCGCGCAGGGGGATCTACCGTCGCAGCCCTGTCCATTCATCAGACTAAAACTATCTCACAAACTCTGGAAATCCCTCCCGTCTGCCGCCTTTTTTCATCTAATAGTGATTCTTGAACATAATGTTAGGGTGGCGTTCATGGCTGAACAGACTTGAAAACGAATGATTAATATGATGTTTGAGTTAGAGTTTCGATCTGAGAAACATAATATACATGAAAATCACATGAAGACTCGCAGTTGGCTACTATAAAAGTTGCATTTTTTGCGACATTTTCCATAATTCTCAAATATTCTGTAGTAGACACAATCGTTCAACTGTAATGGAAACATTTTCTCTATGCTATATGTAGTAGTTCAGAAGATGGTGGGTTCGGCAATGGCAACTGCGTCAGAGACAAGCTGACTTTTTTGGATAAGCTTCTAGGCAAAAACGTCTTTCCTTCCAAGTATTTCCCTAATCAGGGTACTGCGCGAGGTGTAAGCCGGGCAGCTTTGCTCAGACCCCGTCCCAAATGCCGATTTCGCGCAGACCCCCCCCAGGAACGTGAGTAGGTAATTTTTTTAAAAGTTTTCTCCCCCCCCCCCACCTCGAGCTGATGTGTTCAAACAGTTTATCCAGCAGGCTCGCCTCTAATGTTTCATACCAGTACAATTATTCTTCGTGGATCCAAATGGTAAAAATAAAATTGTCAGATGGTTAGAGAGAAATACAAAAATTAAAAGCTTGAAGCCAGTGCTGTGCGAAAAATGCTGATGTTTAAGGGAAGATTTGATCCCGCCGTAAGTTTTCATTTTTTCAAAGGACGAGTTACGAGAGTAGCACATTTGAGTAGAGTAGGGTTGATTTGCTCTACGTAAACACTTCCACCGTCTAAGATGGACGCTGAAGAGCGCTACACTCTCTGAGCCCACACCCGACTTCAGGTGTGGTCCCGCTGGTAGTCCACATTTTTGCTAAGTACGGATCACGAAAGTAGACTATTTGAATCGAGTGTGGTCGATTTACTCTGTGTATACGCTTTCATCGTCTAGGATGGTGGCTGAACATCGCTAAGGTATGCGAGCTCACACTTTCTCACACGTGATCCCTCCGGAATTCCGCATTTTCAAAACATGAGAGTCTCGAGAGTAGAATATCTCAGTCTAACGTGGTCGACTTACCCTGAATACAAACTTTCACCGCCTCAGAGTAACGCCGAAGACCCCTACACTTCCAGCGGGACCATACCTGCTGCAGCTGTGATCCCTTCAGAAATCCGCATTTTTGAAAAGTAGGAGTCACGAGGGGAGGATATTTGAGTCCAGCGTAGTTGAATTACCCTGTATGCAAAATTTCGCCGTCTCAGAGTAACGCCGAACACCGCTTCACTGAAAGCGTGAACGTCGAAAAAATAGTAGTCTTTCAAAAGTAGGCTTTTTAAAAGGTTATAAGTTGAGCAGTAATTGAAATCATTGAAAAAACCTTGCTCTAAGAAATTAAACTTTATTGTCTACCGTTTAAAACCTTCCGCACCCATGGAGAGTGCCTTTGAAGAAAATTTACTATGTGTGGGTTCTTCTCAAAAACGCACTGTGGGCCCACAGTTGGGCCCACACCAAGTACTAAGAAAGTGCGAAAATTGTCACAGAACCCACACCAAGGAAATTGTCTTCAAATGCATTCTCCAGGGGTGCGGGCAGTCCTAAACGGTAAGGTACAGAGCGTACTTTCTTAAAGCTAGGTTTTTTCCGGGTCCCCAATTTAGAACTTATGTTACTGCGGTTTCAAAACTCTAAATAGGTTCGTGGATGCTTTCTACGTAGCGGTCTTCCGCGTTACTCTGACAAGGGAACCACAATAAGTCATAGTGACCATTCCAAATGAAATGTACTTTTCTATAACCATTTTCGGACGAAAAGTCCGAATATGCCCATCGCAGCTGCCTAAACCCACTCAGAAAAAAGTTATAGGCATTTTTTCTCTGATTTTCGTACTTATTGTACCCTCCAAAAAGCGCATTACTTTTACGAAAATCCGGAAACGGACCTCATAATCGTGTTCATTGCCCAAAACTACCCCACTAAGCAAAGTTTGGTTGAAGGAACATTTTCCAAACTTTGCGTAGTCTAACAGCGTTTTGGACTTGTGCGGATTTTCGGTTGGGCGTTTATTTTTACCAATTAGAGGGCTCTCGAAGCGTTTAAAAAAAAATTCCGGATTTGACTAAAAATTCGCTCTGGGGGGTCACTTGGGGTGCTGATCACGAATCTGAGGTTTATTTCTCGATTTTCCGAAGTTTTCGACTGTATTCGTTCACAGATTCCCATCGGGGGAGAATTTGATGACAAATCGCGACTTTCGACGATTTCCGCAGTGCTTCTATAGAATATGCTCAAGTTATTTTCATAGAGGTCATTTGGAGTGCTGAACACGAATCTGATGTCGGTTTATCGATTTTCGGAAGCTTACGGTAGATTACGGTGGGTGTACGGTACCGTGGTCGAAGTCTCAGATTTCTCTCAAAGTTTCTATGTGGGGGTTATTTGGGGTGTTGAATACGAATTTGATGTCCAATTGTCGATTATCGGAATATTGAGATAGATTTTGCGTCCTAAATGGCATGTTACCTACCGTAACCTAAAGTAAACCTTGAAATTTGGGCAAGCAAACCCCAGATTCGTGTTCAGCACTCCAGATTACCCCTACATACATGTTTTTAGCAAAATCAGGAAAAACATTTAAAAACACCCTAAAAAATCCATACATTCCCTTACCTTCCCGCAAAGCTTTAAAAAACGCTCATAAAATTTTTCAGAGTGGGTCTAGGCAGCTGCGAAGGGCATATTCGGACTTTTCGTCCGAAAATGGTTCTAGAAAAGTACATTTCATTTGGAATGGTCACTATGACTTACTGTGGTTCCCTTGTGAGACGGTGAAATTATGTATTCAGGTTAAATCGACTAAGCTGGACTCAAACATCTTACTATAATGACTTCTCGTTTCCGAATTTTCAACTACCGGAAAGAGCACCCCTAAGAAAGTGTGATCCCTGATACTGCAGCGGCGTTCACCTCCACACAGGGCTGGGCACACGTCCCGGCATGGCGATTTTGAATATGAACCCCCTTAGCTCGGTAATTTTCAGGCACCCCCCTATGGGAAATCGAAATCGGCTGTTTTCTGAGAAGTCGAGCACAACAGCAATGATCTTGACTTCCTTATGTCGATAAACCAGAGTATACAAAAATACTGAATAAAGAAAATTCCGAAAATGTCAACAAAAAAGGTAGTGTAATTTTTAAACTTCCAAACAATGTTATGAAGAAAATTTTTAGTAAGAAGGTAGGTTGTGATAAAAGATATAACAATTTTTTATTCATTAAAATTCAGCAATTACAAACACAACAGAGCTACTTTTATTGCAGTATTCAATGTTTTCAATCGAGTGTTTTCATGAACCTATGTATAAAGGATTAATCCGTGTTTGATCGTTCTGATAAAGACATTTTCAGAATTATTTTGCGTTGTGGAACCAAGTAGGGATTGATGAGATGCGTAGGCAGTGGAAAACCCGATTTTTACCCACGTAGAATGCCGCAATCCCTTAGAGACTCGGCTCGCCGTGCGATATGGTGTGTGTACGCAGCTACACAGCGCACACGGGAGTTGACGCGCACACAATATTAATAAAAAAAATGTATTTTATTACAGAACGGGAAGAGAAAACGATTGAAACCTAAGAAAATGGAAGATGATGAAAATTGTCTATTCTGGATGTACTCATTTTAGAAATTCAATGGAAGCAAACAAAGTTGGAGCAGGGGTAAGTATTTAGCAGTGACAAATTTAATTCAATCGAACCTAGTTGATCAAAAGTAGCATTAAACACGAGAGCAAAGGATATTGTGGGAAGGAGGAGAATCTGGCAAACAATTTAGTTTCAACAAGATCGTTTTTTAATGTGATTTAAGGACCTTAAATCTCGTCCCGGTTTTACCCCGAAAACCGGGATAAAGCGGGACGAGTTTTAAGGTCCTTAAATCACATTGAATATCAAAACTTTCGTTACTAAATTGTTCGCCAGATTGTCTTCTTCCTCCCAATGCTCTTAGTTCTCATGGTTAATGCTGTTTTTAATCAACGAAGTTCATTTGAATGAACCTTGTCAAGTCTGAAAAATTCACCCTGCTCCACTTTAGTTTATTTACATTAAATTTCTGAAATGGTTATATTAAAAGCATCCTATTTTTGCCTTCTTCCATTTACTCCACTTTCGAATCTTTTCTCCTCCCCGTTTTGTTATAAAACACATTTTTAATTAATATTGTGCGCGCGTACACTCCAGTGTGCGCTGTGTAGTTGCGGACAAACACCATATCGCAGGGCGAGCCCAGTCTCTAAGAAATTGCGGCATTCAAGCCGGAAAATTTTCGGGTTTTTATGAACAGGGTACTTCTCAAGTAGGAAGATACGATTATTTGCTTCTTTCACTGGAACTTGCAGTCTTAAATTATTACAGTCGGCTCTCTTCATAAATCATTTTCATAGACGAAATTCTGTTGGCTAATTTCTATACTGACTGTGATGTTTGTATTTTCAATCTGTCATAATACAGCAGTTTGTTGATCCTTTTCTGAACGTGAACGATAGCTCGTCTGAGCGCTGCCTTTGTATCTTCGCTTCTAATCGGTAACCAAAAGCGTAATCACTGGACGCTACACCAAAGAAACATGAAACCACATCAATCCTTACTTGCTACAAGATAACAGAGAAGTGTTTTTTCCTTAATCAAAACAATCAAACACGTTATATATGATCTTCAATTCATAGAGTTGTTGATGAGAAGCTTCGACAGCAACTATGAATTATTCCGAACACAAACTGTATATCTGTCAATAATTTGAATTCTGTAGGTGTTTGTCTTAAAAAGCGGAAAAGATGATATGACAAACCAGAAGAGAATCGTGTATTATTTTGCTCCTGAAATTCGACAGAACATTCACTTCGTTTTTTTTTTGGTGTCCGGTCTAGGCACCCCCCTTTGCCCTCTCTGCAACGTCCAATATGCACCGGGGGAGGGAAAAGAGGCACTCCGGTATGGGCGGGGCCCTAGAGCGCATGGCCCGCGCACCTTCTCTTGGACAGCTTTTCGTGAATAAGAGAAACGAGTGGGAGAAATAGTAATCATCTGGTAGAGACGATATCTAATGAGGGTGGCTAATAATTCCAGGAATATCCAGGATAAACGCTTCCCGATGTAAAAAAGACTCGTCCACGAGATGGTGCGCGCGCCATGCGCTCTCAGGCTCCTCCCATATCAGAGTGCCTCTTCGGGCGCACCCAATATGCACCCCCTAAGGTTAACCGGGACGCCTGCCCAGCCCTGCCTCCATATTAGACGGTGAAAGTGAATACAAGGGGTGGATATACCTCGCTGGACTAGAATATCCTACTCCAGTGACTCCTAGTTTTCGAACTTCTGACTTCCGGTGAGACCAGCTCTGATGAAGGTCTGATCCCGAATACTGCAGCGGTGTTCGGTCTTTATATTAGACGGTGAAAGTGAACACATGTGGTTAATCGAGCCCGCTCCACTCAGATATTCTAATCTCGTGACCCGTACTCTTCAAAAATGCGGACTTCCGGAGCTACCACACCTGCTGCCAAGTGTGTGCCCGTACAATGTAGCGCCCTTCAGCGCCCATCTTATACGGTGATAGTTTCTATGCGGGCTAAATCGACCACGCTTCACGTAAATATCCAATTCTCGTAACTCGTAGATCGCAAAAACGTTCAGCATTTAGTAGGCAATCTGGTTTTTTTTTCATATGTCTCGACTATCATTCTGGAAGCACCTTTACTATGACTTCAACCTAAACTTCCGAATTGACCTCCGTCACTCGTGTATCAGTCCAAACAGCATTTCAGTCGGATAGCAACGCATATTTGAATTCCATGTGAAAAACAGCTCCTTATGGTTTTACTCAAACACAAGATGGTCCAATCGATCCTTCCTCGAAGGTCAGACCCCCTTTTTCACCCCTCCGGAGCTTAGACCCTCCCTGTCGGGGCCCACACCCGCGCCGAACATTGTCCCTGATTTCCAGCTACGGAAATATCTGAAAGCGAGCATCTAGTCAAATTGAGTAAAACAGAGATAGGCAAATAAATACTAACCGAAAAAATTGAGCGGATCCAACGAGATTCAATCCGTTCATGGGAGTGCGGCGCCAAATAAATTGCTTGGGGCAAAACTGGTTGGGGGGAGAGCGAAGCATTTAAGTGAGGTATTAATGAAACCGTTTTGATTAATCGAAGTCATTTCATGGGGTTTCTATCAAAACAATTACTAATAGCGCTATCAGACATATGATATCAGCCCAAATTTTCATTTTCATGGATGAATCTTGATAGTGTTCCCTCTAATTTTGCATCGAACCTAGATATACCGCTCGAATGAATTTTCGGAGAAGAACTTGGTCTCCGGTGACGAAGCAAGAAAAATAGTACTAAGGCATCTTTCATAGTTCTCACCGCGTGATACGTGGGAAGCGCGCTGGACTATGAAAGCTCTCACCGCGCGGAAAGCGCGTGTCGCCCACCCACCATAGGTTTGTTGGGGTGGAGACAGCGGTCCGAGAGGTGAAGGTTGTTCAGGATACTTGCTTGAGTGGGGGGGGGGGGGAATGGTGAAGCGTTCCTATAGAATTGCAACTTCAAAATTTGATGTTTTCTTAATCCTCTTTGCTTGCATTCAATATATTTGTATTTTTAATCATTACTTTTGAAACACTTTTTTCGTTGGATGACCTCCTTTAGAAATTCACTATTCGAGATTATTGGCTAAATCGATTGTTTGGCCCTCGGGTAGAACTGAAATGACGAAGAAATCGAGAAAAACGTCCCAGAAGAGCAACAAATCCTTTACTCTCACCCCACCTTTCTACTCTCACTGTCACTGTTTGGTGTGACAATGAAATCTATTGTAGACCCGTCTTTTAGAATTTGCTACACTCTTTTGCTCTGTTCTTTCCTTCAGACCCTAACTAATACTGTTTTGCCTTGAATATTCTTCCATTTTCGATTAACCCCATTTTTCACCGCTGACAACCACCGTGAACATGTTCGGACAGCTAGTTCAGGCCAGAAAACAATGTCACTGAAATAAGAATTTTCTGTGCGTTTACAGCCGTTTCTTCGTAATTTTGGTAACACCTGGTGGCCAACACATTGTTTTGAGTGGGAAACTCGTGAACGAAAATCGTAGTGAACACTGTCTTTAAGATAGGGCTGTGGTGAAGGTCTTCGAAATCTACGTAAAATTCTGCGTCGCATGATATATAGGGTTCCTAATTTTCTTGCTCCATTAGCCAGCCAGGTCGGTGGAGCCGAGCCCCGTTGTTGGCTCAAGCAGAACTCTGCGTCTCTCATTCAAACCATAGAGGCGAGAGCACCCTATGGAGATAACTATGGAGCTCGGCTCCACCGACCTGGCTGGCTTATGGAGCTAGCAAAGTTAGCAACCCGATATATCATTCGACGCAGAATTTTACGCAGATTTCGAAAACCATTGAACCATAATCCTATCTTCAACGGGTAAAGAGTTATGGGCCCGTAGTAAACCCACCACTCAGTCAGGATTATCTGAATGGGTGATAAGACGAGCCCGAAACGATTCAGACAGGGCTCAGACGATATCGTAGATAGATTGCATTCAAGCGGTCGGTCTTGCAAAGCCATGATAATGGGGGGGCATGATGATACCTGTGATGACAAGAACAACCGGCCATTATTCTCTTTGTGGTCGTTCGCGAATCGACCAACTCCATGCTCCGTTTCTCAATAAATGAAATTATGTTCGTCTCGTGAAAGCCTATATTGATATTGATACATCGATAAGCCGGAATCTCAGCTGAAATATTTGAGTTACTCCTTTGCTCCTTGCTCCTCTCTCCTCTAGCCAGGAAGTCAGTCAGATCTGACTGAGTGATTCAGCTTATCTTGTTTGTTGCTGAACTTCTCTGTTTAGCCTAGGTCGCTATCCTACAACACGTAAATCTCAAATGTGTGCGGCTCATCTGAATTCTTTTCAGAACATGGATTCAGATAGGCTGAACTGAAATTTTCGCCGACTTTACTACGGGCCATAGACGAAAAACTGGTGTTTCGTAAAACGATTTAGGCTGAAGGATCGAGAAAATATTTTCCCAACCTGGAAACACCAGCCGACGCAGAATTCCATCAAGATTCCAAAAACAACCTTCATCAAAAATCTGTCTTCAAGCACAAAAAAAGTTGTGGACGAAATACCGATAACTTCGGGCGAAAAAAAATGAACTTTATAAACTGAACTTGGCTGAAATACTGGGGAATGTATTTTTTGAAACTGAAAACGCTATTCGATGCAAAATTTTATGGGAATTCCAAAAACAACCTTCATCAGAGGTCCATCTTCAAGAACAATGAAGTTAAGAAGGAAAAACCGATTATTTCAGGCAAAAAAATGCACTTTATAAACTGAAATCGGCAAGAACAAGGAGAACGTAATTTTTGAAACTGAAACGCTATTCGACGCAAAATTTTATGAGAATTCAAAAACTACCTTCACCAAAGATCACTCTCTACGCAAAAAAAGTTATGGCCGAAAAACCGGCAGTGACACCAACCCAATCTTGAAAATGACTTGCATGAGTGTTGGGTCACTTCCATTCTTTTTCGAGGCGTTTCACCGGTTGTCTTCGGTTCTCCCAAAGGTGAAGGTTCCCCCCTTGAACTCCCCAGAGGTGAAGGTTGGTGGAGTACATGGCTCCATCATACGAAGCTAGCCACCCACCACTGCCCTACCGGGACGGCCCAAACCGCCATGGCGGTTTCACTATCTCTGGCAAACCACTGCTAGGAGCGGGACCGGCTTCTCTCATTTCTGACGTCATCGCCCGGACAGCGACCGAGGGGCGTACTGGCATTGCGGTCCCTGTCCGTTGCGAATAGAAGCCTTGGTCGCTGTCTCGGGGCGACAGAAATACGAGCATTCTTAGCCAGACCGTGGGTGGTAGTAAACCACCCCTATCAGGTGACTGATATTATTATGATAAGGTGACCTGAATATCTTTCGAACAAGTTGCAGCTCACCTTAATTTCTTATTGATTCACGTTTTTTATTTATTTAAGGAGCCAAATGCGGGAAAAAAGTTCCTAAAATAACAAAGCATTAATTAACCATGGTTGGCCAGGCGACATGAAAAAAAGAGAATAGTAGCCGAAGAGCCAACGAAATTTGTGCTGTAAACGGTGCAAATATAGCAATGCAGTCAAGATTGTGAATTATTTAATATGTCGGACTTTTTATATCTCACCAGTACTGCAAACCTATTTGACCGCCGTGGGATCTACTACCACCTAAGCACGCAACTGGTTACCCATTCCCGGGCGGGCTCTGTATCTCAAGAGCCTCTTTAAACTGGTACGGACCCAGGGCGATTGCGAAGGAAGGAGAGCAGTCAGGCCAGCAGCAGTGAATGTGTCCGGTAGGTACTTGGATAAGTTATAAAAAATTATAGTGTAGACAAATAGCACACGAGGGGCATGTAATAACGTTGGCGATTCGACCACTTATTCAAGAAAGAATAGAAGGGAACATATATTAGAAAAGAAGAAGAAGAAAAAAAAAACGCACATATGCAGAGGTTACGTTTCTAGCTAATGTAACATCAAACTGTAAGACACAGCACTCAGACTTGGGTAAATGAGAGATTATGCAAGACAATTCTCAAATCAATAATTCTTGGTCCTGCTTCTGTTTCATAAAATGACTTTAGTAGCCACTGAAGATGATGTTGTTGCCATTCATTCAGCCATCTGCTAAAAAAATCCCAGACGAAAGCTGATTCTGTAAAAAAGACACGATGATTTGAGTCAAAACAAGTGTCTCAAGATGTGGGAGAACGTGAGTAATCATTTTTGTTGTGACCAGTCTTTCTTTCTATTAGATTCGGAAGCCAAAGTTTTTCCAATGTATGCGGACAGAAAAAAAAATTCCGGAGGTCGCTGGTCGTCTATGATCACCAACATATAACCAATAATCACTGGCGATGAGTGATCGCGCGCCAGCGACAGCCGCATAAATACGGCCTGGCCAGCGCTAGTAACATCATCGCCTTCACCTACCGTTGCCAACAACACCACCGAGCTGTCACCATCAACATCCAGGAACCCGACGCCGCAGCAGCGCCAGCAGCAACACGGGCACAATGCCACAACGACAACATCAGCGACGGAATGGAGAAGTCCTGGCCCGTACTCCTTAAGGACGCACCCTTGCGGTGAGGGTGAACGCAACCCGGAATCCCGCAACTCCTGTGCCCTCCACCCCCACCCCGCCCCTCCTCGGAGGAGCGAGATGGAGCAGATTGCACGAAATGCTGAGACTCCGCGCCACACCCACCCCGCCGCGCGGGCAAGTCCCTAATGATTCCAGGCCCTGAATCGTTCGAATCACTAGAAATAAAATTTTGCTGTGCTAAAATTCAGATAGTATTTCGGCCGGGGAAAGCATTACATGTCCAATGATCGTTTAGTTTTTTTCTGTTGCTTCTCTTCTTTTCTGTTCAGTGAGATAGTACGATTTCACCGTTTGTTTAAGCAACTCGCAGCTGTATTTTTATATACTCAATTTCTTGTTTCAATGAGGAAATAGAGGTACCCACCCTTCCAATTCCTTTTTGGCGGTGTGATGCATCGCTTGCAGGAACGAATTGTCATAAATTATTTTCTTTTGCTATGGTAAACTACAGGCCATAAAACGGCCAATGTCTCACCGTCGACTGCGTACCACGCGCTGCGCGACCGCACGTGCGTCAGAAGCAGTCGAGTTTTGGCCGCCGCGCGACGAGTTTCGGCCGCCGCGCAGCGAGCGAAACGTCGCGCGGCAGTCAAAACTCGTCGCGCGGCGGCCAAAACCCGTCTGCTTCCGACGCGCGTGCGGTCGCGCAGCGCGTGGTACGCAGTCGACGGTGAGACATTGGCCGTTTTATGGCCTGTAGATTTGAATATAGCTGGCCAATTATACAAAGCTCATCTGCTGCTTGTCTTTCAATGTTCCGTAGGCTCGCGAGCGCACACTTTTCGGATAGAACCACTCAGCCCGCATACCAAAAATTGTGTTTTCATAAGAACACGAAGCAGAGTGGAAACCGATACTGACATGGGAGCCACACTTTTGCTGAATGATATGGCACAAATCGCGGAATCGTATGGGTTGCGGATTAAAAAGGAGAAGACTAAGGTGATGACGTCGGACGGTTCACGTGCTTCTGTGTTCTTCGAGGGAGCTGAGCTTCAGCAAGTCAACGAGTTCGAATACCTCGGATCGGTGATGCAAGAGCGAAAGGTACTCAGGTAAAACTAGTTGTCCAGAATATATCGAGAAGTTGCCGAGAACAGGTCGAGAATCGAGAAGTTGTTCAGAAAGTGGAGAGAAGTTTTCGAGAATTCTGGCAGAAGGGGAAGTTGTCGAGAATTTCGGAGAGGTTGTCCAGAATTCTGGAAAAGTTGTCGAGAATTCAGGAGAAGGACAAAGTTGTTGAGAACTCCGTGAGAATTCTGGACAAGTTTTCCCCGAAACGAGAAGGTGTCGAAAAGTTGTCGAGAATTCAGGACACATCGAACTTGAGCAAGCTGGTTATCGTTCATAATTTATTCCACCGAACTCTTGAACATCACATTTCCATGGGATTTTCTGTTTTCGAGTTTTGAAACACCGGTTTATCGGAAGATTGTGAATTGGGGTAACTAAATTTCAGAGTTTTTGCGATTCCAAGTACTGAACTTTCTTTTTATGATTTGTCACTGGAAAAATGAGATTTAAATATCATTATTCGAAAAGTTAATTTAGCATTATCAGAATTACGTTGAGAATTAAGAATATTCATTCGAAAAAATCTTAAGTGATTCAGTTCTGGCTCAAATATGAACTTCTTAGCCTTGAAACGATTCTTTGGCATTCTATTGGTGTACAGTGTCTTATCCCAGTTGGGTTGCTCCTTCACTGCCTAGATAGGTGTGACCCGAGCCGGGAGCGCCCGAAGAGGCACTCTCGGGTGGCCGTGTCCCAGTTGGGTGGGTCGACTCCGCCCCTCGGCGCGGACGAGATTGCCTCCAGAGTGCCTGTTTCATGAGTGCTTCGATTTGATTGCGTCCTCACTGTATTTCTACACTATTCACCTGTATTCCACTGATGCTGATAAACAGTTGTATTCAACCCCAATAGCAATCCTCCCGATAAACGTTGATCCCAAATGCATTGATTTGCTAAATCATGAGAGTTTTCATGTTTCATTGTTAACATGAAACTTTTCTTGACCGGCAATATGATGCTATACGTTTCCTTTTTTCTCCGCAAAGGTAATTTTATGAAAAAGGTGAGTCCTTTTCTCGGATTTCCTTCTCTCTTTTTTATTTAAAAGATAGAAATGTTTAATGAATCATGAAAAGATCCCTATTCGCGTATTGCAGTAACTCTAAATGTTGCTTACGCTTTAAATCACTTCACTTCCCAATACGCGGCCCCCGAAGAAAAATATTTTTTTTAAAAACACTCAAGTGTTATTTGTTTCCTCCATTCCTTGATTTACATTTGACTTTATCTATACCAGTTATCCTGCCCCTATGAAAAGATTTTTGAAGCCTCTTTACAACTTTTCATTCCCAAGTAAATTAACTGTTACTGAAAAAAACGAATTTCCTAGATTATTCAAGTGTCTACTGATTCCTCGTTGGCATTTTTAGTCACCAATAGAAAAAAAATCGGACGAGTTTTTAAAAACCAATTCTGTGTTAGTTTTATTAGGCAGTAACTTTTCTAAAGATCTTTACATATAATTTGTATGAAGGAATTTAGTGAGTGGTAGTGATCAAATAAAGAACTCGGACCTATTTTTAAAACCTCTGCTTGATCGGATCAATTCCTAGCCTGTCTGATAAAGTTGCTATAGAAATATGAAAACTGTCTGTGGTCTGTGATTTATGAATACGGAATTTCTCAAACGAAAACGTAGGTGAACAGTCACATGAACTCAGAAGGTGGAGTTCCTACTAAATTTGACGTCTACTCCCATTTTTTTATGATTTTTAGCGATCATGAAAAACGCATCTGATTTTCAGGCAAAATTAAATGATTTTTTCTTGAAGTTTGTTTCTACCTTATTTCATTTTTTAAATTTGTATTATATACTCATTTTCACTATAAAAATTTATTCTAAAACGAGACGAACGCTTGAACAAGGAGTAGAAGTAGAAAGTTTTGATATATATTAACAATTTTTATTCTTATTTACACTGTTTTTAGTTATGCCTATTTTAATTCCGTATATATTCTCAGCCTTCACCATTCAATCTAATGATTTTGGCACATATGGGTCGATATCGCCTCCACTAGACCGCTCGTGATCCTGCATAGCCAGTGGACATAACAGATCCGAAGACAAGCGACCCAGGATCGTAAACATGTCCCAATGGCATTTGCTAATGGCCATGGGTCGGTGGAGTGAGAGATAGGTATCGGCTGATGTCAACGAGGATTTATTAGTTTGAATCCATAGGCTCAGACCATGTTTAAGAAGAAAGACGTTATTTCTTTTTCAGCGAACGACAGAAATCAGTCATAGAAGGTAACGAGATTTTTGTTGTTGACGGAAAATTCAATTGTTTAAAAACTAAAATTCAATTGGACATCAATGAATAAAAAACATGAAAAACACCACCGACGGCACAAAAATTCGAGATTCTCATTGCTGAAGTGGTGTTTATTTTTTAAAGCATTTTTTGCATTTTCTGGTGTAGAAAACATGCTATTTAATGTTTAAAAATTCTATCTGATAATGTGACAATTTTATTGAACAGTAAAGTTGAAATCTCGTCACCGTTTTCTAACTTCGTTCGAAACCTTAATAAATTTTTCACATAAATCTCTGGTTCTTCAGAAAAATTAGTTTAGATTTTGCTTTTTCCCTAAAACAATTTGGGGAGTAATCCTATGACGAGAAAATGTTGATTCCGCTTCAGCAAGTACTCGCTAATATTACTTAAAAAACTGTGCAGAAGGCAGAAGAGAAAGAAGGCACAGAAGAGAAAATACTCACTGTGCAATAAATTACTTTGCATACGAGTGGTGCGAGGTAGTGCTACAAAATTAAAAATTGTGCGAAGTGGAAATGGAAAAAATTACGAATTTGTGTCCAGCTTCGGCTTTCCACTTTATAAGCTACAAAGGCGAGCTTGAAAAGTGGATTTATCGAACCCACCCGACAATTATGAGTTTAAGAAAAAAATTGTATCAGTGGCTTTGGAAAATTCTCAACTTTTTTCACTCCTTGAAATTAAGGTTGTACCCAACTTTGAAATTTTGCTAATCAAATTGCTCCACAATGAAGAATAGATTGCATTTACATTTTACAAAATTTGAGCTCGACCACCTTGCATGAGTTACCCAAGGCTTCATAAACACACTTTTTAAAGTATGAACAATTTAAAAAAAAATAATTGGAAGCCAGACCCATATTCAAATCCAGTAGTTCGTAGTAGAAATGGGGTTAACGCATTAATATCATCGTATTGCTGGTCAAGAAAAGTTTCATGTTGACATGGAAACATGAAAACTCTCATGAGTTAGCAAACCAATGCATTTGGGATCAGCGTTTATCGAAAGGGGTGTCATTGGGGTTGAATAGAATTGTTTATCAGCAGAATAGTAGCTCATGATTCAGTGGAATACAGACGAATACAGTGAGGAAGTAATCAAATCGAAGCACTTGTGAAAGAGGCACTCTGGAGGCAATCTCGTCCGCGCCGAGGGGCGGAGTCGGGCCCGCCCCTCTGGCTCCGCCCACAGCAGAGTGCCTGTTGTCTACCCCCCACCCGAGCCTTGTGTTGGCTCATGAGCGAGGCCAGTCTTCACATCCTAGAGTATTAACAGGCACCACCACAGGTACTTACCATTCGAGATCTGCTGACCCGTTACCGTTGACGAGGCGTCCGCTACCTGAGGTCCGCTCACTCTCGGCGACTCGAACCTCGTATGCCCAACTATGCTCGCTTTTGTAATTATCGCCTATTCGTTTTTTTTCAAATATAAGATTCATTTAAGACATTTAAGAAATTCAATCTGAGTTTTCTAGCAATTTAATTACTCGTTTTTTAATATATTCCATTCATTCGAGAGACTAAATCAATCTTGTTAATTTTTTTTTGTTTTTCTTTTTCGAGTTCTATGTTCAACAGGAGAACCGAAATATTTGAATTTTCGAATTTTAAGCCCTTTTCGGGTCACTACACTTGATTATTCAGCATGAAAGAAAGTTCAAAATATTTATGATGTGTTAGATAGATTTTCCGAATCTTCATTCCAATCGAACTCATAACGGGTAAAAAAAATTATTTATTCATTTGAGAGAAAAAACTGTGGATTCTTACTCGGATTTAGTCATTTACTCGAAAATTTTAGAAGGGCTTCATTCGAAAAATTCACCCAATCGGGAATTTCAAAAACGCATTCTTGCTTATACAAGTAGCGTAGATCTCAACGAGGAAAGTCGAATACTGTGTGAAAATGAATACGCCTTGAATGTTGAATAGCATTAAAGTTGTACAATTTCAAAAAAAATGTTGAACAAACGAAGCCTGAAAAAAACATCGTTCGAAAAAGTTCGAAACAACGAGAAAGTCAAAAAAATCGAACGAACGAATTTCAAAAACCTTTCGGAATTTCGGATTTTTCGAAGTTTGTTCGAAAAAATTCAAAACGAACAAATCTCAAAAAATTTTCGAAATTTCGTAGGTCGAACGGAAGAATTTCGAATCTAATAGAAAATTTGATTTTTTTAGAAAGTCATTCGAATTTTTGGATCCTTTCGAATTTCGTTCGAAGTTTAGGATTTTTTCGATACTCCTAAGAAGTTTCGAATCTTTTTTTTTCAAAACCGGTCTCAACGCTTTATTAACAACGCTCGGTCAGAGAATGAATATTCCACAAGTATTCGATTTCTACTCAAATCGCGCTCGCTCACGCTCACGACAACTCGGCCCTAGGAATAAGGAAACAGCGTAACCTAGGGTTCGAGAAGCGTTTTTAAAGTCTAACGATTTTTCAAATGAAAAAATCGAAAAATCAGATCTCGAACGAATGAAAATCGAGAAAGAAATTCTTTTGACAAATTTTCGAACGAACGAAATTTGAAAAAAAAATCGTTCAACAAAATTTCAAGGTCTAAAAATGAGAGGATAATTACTGCTGCTGAAATTAGTGCTTACAAATTTATAAAAAAAAACTGACGCTTTTGATTCATTTAGGTCCTACAGATGCGAAGAGATATTTCTTTTTGGAATCATACCGTTTCTTTAGATATACATGTGTTCATATATATTCTTTTTCTTATTTACTTATTTTATTTTAAACTATTTGTTTGCGAAAATGTGATGGACTCTGGAGAGGAGAAATGAGGCGAAAAGCAGCTGTGGAGATTAAAACGAAAATTTGTCGAGATTAAGACGAAGACTTGTCGAGAATCAGGCGAAAAGTTGTCGAGAAGCAGCCGAGGAGTTGCCGAGAATCCGGTGAGAAGTTGTCCTGAATTCGTACGAATTCTGTGGCCGTATTAATGAAAGTTTTCGAGCGGGAAGGGGCGTGACCGGGTAAGTAACGCACCTACCCGGTCACGCCCCTCTCATAGTTTGAACAGCCGACTCTATGAAGTTTTCAAAATTATCAACGGGAAGACTGCGACGCAGGCACGCGACGCGCGTTCACGGAGGCGCGAAACGCAGAGATTTGAATAAGCACAGCGACGCCCATACGCTCTCACGATGCCATTAACAAGTGTGAGGGACCCATGTAAGAGTGCGCCGGACGCCATTGAAAGCGTACAGGACCAATGTAAGACTGCTCCGGACGCCAGAGAAAGTGTACGGGACCCATGTAAAAATGCGCCGGACGCCATAGAAAGTGTACGGGACCCATGTAAGCGTGCGCCGGACGCCATAGAAAGTATACGGGACCCATGTAAGCGTGCGCCGGACGCCATAGAAAGTGTACGGGACCCATGTAAAAATGCTCCGGACGCCAGAGAAAGTGTACGGGACCCATGTAAAAATGCGCCGGACGCCATAGAAAGTGTACGGGACCAATGTAAGAGTGCTTCGGACGCCAGAGAAAGTGTACGGGACCCATGTAAAAATGCGCCGGACGCCATAGAAAGTGTACGGGACCCATGTAAGCGTGCGCCGGACGCCATAGAAAGTATACGGGACTCATGTAAGCGTGCGCCGGACGCCATAGAAAGTGTACGGGACCAATGTAAGAGTGCTTCGGACGCCAGAGAAAGTGGACGGGACCCATGTAAAAAGGCGCCGGACGCCATAGAAAGGGTACGGGGGCCATGTAAGCGTCCGCCGGACGCCATAGAAAGTATACGGGACCCATGTAAGCGTGCGCCGGACGCCATAGAAAGTGTACGGGACCCATGTAAAAATGCGCCGGACGCCATATAAAGTGTGCGGGACTCATGTAAAAGTGCGCCGGACGCCATAGAAAGTGTACGGGACCAATGTAAGAGTGCTTCGGACGCTAGAGAAAGTGTACGGGACCCATGTAAAAATGCGCCGGACGCCATAGAAATTGTACGGGACCCATGTAAAAGTGCGCCGGACGCCATATAAAATGAACGGGATCCATGTAAGAGTGCGCCGGACGCCACTGAAAGCGTACGGGACCAATGTAAGAGTGCTCCGGACGCCAGAGAAAGTGTACGGGACCCATGTAAAAATGCGCCGGACGCCATAGAAAGTGTACGGGACCCATGTAAGCGTGCGCCGGACGCCATAGAAAGTATACGGGACCCATGTAAGCGTGCGCCGGACGCCATAGAAAGTGTACGGGACCCATGTAAAAGTGCGCCGGACGCCATAGAAATTGTACGGGACCCATGTAAAAGTGCGCCGGACGCCATATAAAATGAACGGGATCCATGTAAGAGTGCGCCGGACGCCACTGAAAGTGTACGGGACCAATGTAAGAGTGCTTCGAACGCCAGAGAAAATGTACGGGACCCATGTAAAAATGCGCCGGACGCCATAGAAAGTGTACGGGACCCATGTAAAAGTGCGCCGGACGCCATATAAAATGAACGGGATCCATGTAAGAGTGCGCCGGACGCCACTGAAAGTGTACGGGACCAATGTAAGAGTGCTTCGGACGCCAGAGAAAGTGTACGGGACCCATGTAAAAATGCGCCGGAGGCCATAGAAAGTGTACGGGACCCATGTAAGCGTGCGCCGGACGCCATAGAAAGTATACGGGACCCATGTAAGCGTGCGCCGGACGCCATAGAAAGTGTACGGGACCAATGTAAGAGTGCTTCGGACGCCAGAGAAAGTGTACGGGACCCATGTAAAAATGCGCCGGACGCCATAGAAATTGTACGGGACCCATGTAAGAGTGCGCGCCGGACGCCACTGAAAGCGTATGGGACCAATGTAAGAGTGCTCCGGACGCCAGAGAAAGTGTACGGGACCCATGTAAAAATGCGCCGGACGCCATAGAAAGTGTACGGGACCCATGTAAGCGTGCGCCGGACGCCATAGAAAGTATACGGGACCCATGAAAGCGTGCGCCGGACGCCATAGAAAGTGTACGGGACCAATGTAAGAGTGCTTCGGACGCCAGAGAAAGTGTACGGGACCCATGTAAAAATGCGCCGGACGCCATATAAAGTGTGCGGGACCCATGTAAAAGTGCGCCAGACGCCATTTAAAATGAACGGGATCCATGTAAGAGTGCGCCGGACGCCACTGAAAGCGTACGGGACCAATGTAAGAGTGCTCCGGACGCCATAGAAAGTGTACGGGACCCATGTAAAAATGCGCCGGACGCCATAGAAAGTACACGGGGCCAATGTAAGAGTGCTCCGGACGCCATAGAAAGAGTGCGGGACCCAAGTAATAGTGCGCCGGACGCCATAGAAAGTACACGGGGCCAATGTAAGATTGCTTCGAACGCCATAGAAAGTATACGGGAACCATGTAAGCGTGCGCCGAACGCCATAGAAAGTGTACGGGACCCATGTAAAAATGCGCCGGACGCCATAGAAAGTGTACAAAACCCATGTAAGCGTGCGCCGGACGCCATTGAAAGCGTACGGGACCAATGTAAGAGTGCTCCGGACGCCAGAGAAAGTGTACGGGACCCATGTAAGTGTGCGCCGGACGCCATAGAAAGTATACGGGACCCATGTAAGCGTGCGCCGGACGCCATAGAAAGTGTACGGGACCAATGTAAGAGTGCTTCGGACGCCAGAGAAAGTGTACGGGACCCATGTGAAAATGCGCCGGACGCCATATAAAGTGTGCGGGACCCATGTAAGCGTGCGCCGGACGCCATTTAAAATGAAAGGGATCCATGTAAGAGTGCGCCGGACGCCATAGAAAGTGTACGGGACCCATGTAAGCGTGCGCCGGACGCCACTGAAAGTGTACGGGACCAATGTAAGAGTGCTCCGGACGCCATAGAAAGTGTACGGGACCCATGTGAAAATGCGCCGAACGCCATAGAAAGTATACGGGACCAATGTAAGCGTGCGCCGGACGCCATAGAAAGTACACGGGGCCAATGTAAGAGTGCTCCGGACGCCATAGAAAGAGTGCGGGACCCGAGTAATAGTGCGCCGGACGCCATAGAAAGTACACGGGGCAAATGTAAGCGTGCGCCGGACGCCATATAAAGTGTGCGGGACCCATGTAAAAGTGCGCCGGACGCCATATAAAATGAACTTGATCCATGTAAAAGTGCTTCGGTACATTCGTTTTCAGCGCGAACGATGCATCTGAAAGGTACGTTACGGAAGATAACGATCGGAAGGTCATGAGGCAAACGCTAAAAAATCAGTGAAACGATGGACCATTGATTTGTCTGTGCATTTGTTTAATAAACAGCGACAATTAGGTGTAGCATTGCAAAACCAAATCACACCCGTCTTATTGAGCACCCACAAATCTTCGTGTGGCTGCGATTCCTTTAGACGACAACATTTGTAAAAACCCACTGTGTGATGATATTTTCAATTAAATTAATAATGTTCCTCATACGAATGCATTTTATTCACTTATCCGCTGGCGAACATATAGACATGAAGACCAGTAATGGTTGGGAATGCGTGTTTCTGAATTTTGGGAGTAAGTTAAAACTTGAGTCTTGGCTTTGTGAAATTAAGCTGTAAATATTAGCTCCATTGGATAAAATACTGGTGTGATCTGTTTTTTTCAATGTTACTTTCAATTTTCGCTGTTTATTGAACAAGTTCACAGCCAAAATCAATGTTCCATCACTTTACTGAATTTTAGGCGTTTGCTCCCAGTTTAATCGCAAACCAAATCATTCGCCCTTCTTTTACGAGATTCTCACAAACTATTCAATGCCAAATCATAACCCTTTTGACGCGAAGCAAAACAGTTATAATATTGAAGTCTAGAATCGTCGGCCTATTATCTTCTCGGGAGTGAAAATGTATCGCGGGAAAAGGTCAGGTTGGAGGGAGTTTGTTGCAAATTACGCCACAATATCACGCTCGATGCGACCATCGCCCTCGATTTCACCTCCTCAGGCAAACCATCGCTCCGAGCGGTACCGGAGAGCTACTCGAGCGGCGCTGCCTCTCTGCTCCGAGCGAAAATTAGCCATCTACTCGGGCCACAGCAGCCGCTCTCCGGGCCACAGCAGTATCGCTCGGAGCGATCTTCGGTCCCAACTGGACTGCGGTCTCTGTTCGGGCGATTTTCAAAAATTTCCTAATAGCTATTTTTTCTTTATTTCCGCCTCTTCTGGAGAGGATTAAGCCTGCTAAGAGGATAAGGTACCTGTTACAGCCTGTGGGTCAGGAGGTTAATCCAGCCACAGGCCGCAACAAGGATACCATCCCAGCATGGTCCGCAATGAGGAAGCCTTCCCCACCGCGGGCCATGGGGATCCCCCTCGGCCGCCAAAAAAATTGTCATCCTGAGAGTGATCCGAGGTCACTTCCTCAAGAGTGGCCTCGAAAGGCCAACTACCCGTCTACACGAGGCGAGCCGTCTTTTATACACGCAGGATTGGTTGTTCTTGAGTGATAACGTGGCTCGCACGTTATCACCAAAGAACAACCAATCCCGCGTCTCTATCTCTGGTGATGGCCCCGCTGTGGCCCCGAGAGCGACCGAGGGGGCAAACTGGCACCGGACAGGGACCGCGGTGCTAGTTGGCCCCTCGGCCGCTGTCCGGGCGATGACGTCATAATTGGGAGGACCCGGTTCCGCTCGGAGCGATGGTTTGCCTGAGAACATACCGTATTTCCTGTAATTAAACACTCGGGTGTACTATTTTTCAACCTCCTCCAAAAGGAGGGCTCAATTAGAGGAAGGGGTTCAAATAGAGGAGGGCTCTAATTTTCAAAAGAAAATACAAGAGTGAATATAGGCTTTCAAAGTTTATTAGGCAAGCCAAAATGGGACAATAATGAATTGCTCGGCGAACATTAAGAGATCATTATCAATAGAGTCGTTTTTCAAGTCTTTCTCAAGATCAGTCTCTTCGGAAGCAATTCACGTCCGGTAGGAATGGGTCTCCAGTGTCTTTTCAGCTGAGTGGGGAGGGGCTCTAATAGAGGGGGGTGTTTTAATTTTCAATTGGGGGGTTCAATTAGAGGGAAGGATTCGAATAGAGCGGAGTGTTCATAACAGGAAATTTGGTAGATGTACGTTCGAAATAGGAAGTTGTGAAAGACTCCAACGGAATAGTATTACGAATTTGAAAAGGAATATAGATACAAGGCACCGTATTTCCTAAGTAGTACTATACGACTGCACTAAAAAGGTGTACAAACTACAGGTTTTCACGACTGAATTGAATTTTTGGCGAGAGGCGTAACTCAAACAAAAAGAAGCTCGACGCCCAAGCCGATTCGGCCACTTTCCTAAAGATACGCGATAAGCACGTGCTTCCCTTCCTGACACGGGAGAGTGTCTATCGTGTCGAGAAGGGCGGAATAGTGCATATCACAGGCAAAGCGTGCACGCCAAAAAGAAGCTCGACGCCCATTTCCAAGGGGAGCGTACGACGCACTCTTGAGAAAGGACTCAGATGTCGGCAATGTCGTCGGATCGATTACCCAAATTCGCGGTACTTCACCCCGCCCAGCCACTGGCAGCCCCGTCCAACAGCTAGCGAGCCGTGCTGGTGCTCGCTGCATTGGCATCCCTGCGTGCCTTCCAGTGCTCCAGCACCCGCTGCCGAGGTGCCGGTCGCGTAGCGGTGCGCCGTATGTATATTTTTGGGCTTCAAGACCAGCCCATATCATTCAGAGGGACTCATCGCGCGGGCCTTTCAGATTCAGTGGCTTGTTTTATGGGCGGCTTGTTGCCCGGGCATCAAACAGTCACTGCCGCGGGCGACAGAACTTTGAATTTTGGGCTTTACGGCCACTATGCCGCTGACAATGCCAGCCTTCTAAATGGGTGTAGAGTGGCATTTTGTCTGAGTAAGTTCCAGATTAATGCGCGCCGTTATCGTTCAGTAATCAAATAAGAATTCTTATTCGATCGTATAGAGAGAGCCATTCATTGAGGGAAGTTCTTAACTTTTTCAATAATGTTTTTTTTAATCTCTTTATGCGTAGAGTTTATCATCTGTTACGTTGATATACTCTGAACCAAACGAGTCGACAAGCGGAGAGTTCAAAGAAGAAGCGCTCCCACCTGCATCTCTGAGAGAAATTGCTGCTGCGGCTTCGCGATAGTGCCGCTTCGGCGCCTACAGGCACCGAATCGGCTATATCGCGGCACCGCGGAGCCGCAGCGGCTACGCGGCAGTGTCCGGCAGAGAATCTCATACGAAGTTATGCAAGAATTATAATAAAACTAGGCGGACTAAAAACGAAAATACGCAGCTGCGGTTGTTAGGTCCTCTGCCTGATCATAGTCGGCCGAAAACCGGACTGCGCCGTCCTCTTCAGCTCCGAATGATTCTACGCCGTCCTCCGCCGTCCCTAGTGGTCGGCTGTATACGTATAGATTAGGCTGGCGCACTCGAGCGCACTGCGGACGGCGCAGGACGGACACAGCGGGGGTATATCGATCAATATATTGCATACGTATCGACCGGGACGGACTCGGAGGGGCCAGGACGCAGCGTGCGGGTGCACTACGGACACATCGGGAGATTTTTCGCCTTGAGTGCGCAATGCATTGCATACGTATCGACCGGGGTGGCTACAGCTTATCGACCGACTTAGACGGGGCCCCTTATCACAGAGGTTTGCGCCAAATATGGAATGTACATCAAACTTGGGTAATTGAACTGGCGACAATTTCGTTTTACCACACAGGACAGTGCATCGTACTCCACGCTTATTCGCTGCTGCGTCCTCGCGGAGCCGGTGCGGTTCTAACGCGCAGCCGATGCGGTACTGACGCGCTGATGTCGAGGCTCAAGACACGGCAACAGAATCGTCCTATCATGGAGCCGCAGCGGTAGTATCGCGGCATAGTCGAGGGTCGCGGTACTTTTCCGGCACTGGAGCGGCAATTTTTCTCAGAGGTCCCTGAAGTTTTGGATTACGGTAAGACAGATGTTGCCTCGCTCGGAAATCACGTACGCGACGCAGCATCTGTCTTACCGTAGTTCGAAGAGATATTTCACCGATTTTTTCACGCGCTCATTCTTTTTCGGCATGCACGGATATTTATCACTCGTAACATGGACATTTTTGTTATGTACTTAACTTAGCTTAACTCGTACAACGCCAAAATGGTTTCCATAGTTCTGGTGCAAAGTCAGGGAAATCGAATCTACTCGCAAAAAACCAATTTATCCGTCCGTTCAGAGAATGCAAAAACCGGCTCAATTCTTCGTTTCTCATCAGAATCTAACTTATTGGTTTGAAGAATGAAGTTGATGTTTCTCGGACCAGAAAGTAAGATAATCTAATTAAGTGGATTAAGGATTGAAAAAATGGAATTAATCCGTTCAGGATTTCAAACATTGAATTTGCTGGTTTATCCAATCGCAAGAAATCGAAATATTGTAAAATACGAAAATTGGAATTCGAGTTAATTAATTTATTAAAGTGAAAACTAAACTTGTTGGTTGGTCTTATATTAAAAAATTCCTGTCGGTAGCTCATTGATTTCGATACTCTCTCTATTTTGAGGGAATTCTAGCGATAAATAGAAAAAAGTGAATTTTTTTCAAAGAATGCTCTTCATATGTGACATGTTTAATGCATCCGACTCTCAAGAAAAAATTGAATTTCAAATCAAGAGAGTCTGGCCATCAAGCATAAAACAAATGAGGAAGAGAAGCGATCGGTTTAAAGGTTTAACGAAAGCTACAGAGACAGAATTCAGCACGAGTTGACACATTGCGAGAGCTACAGGAAGTGCCTTCCAAAATGTAAGTCATGTACAAATATGAGGTCGAATAGAGAAATAAAAGCAACACGAAACTCAATGAATGGAAGACGGAAACTGCGAAAGCTCATTGACGGGAAGATATTACCCGTCTTCAATCGACGGGTAGGCAGGAACCTACCTGTTTACCCGCCGGGTAGCCAGGAACCTACCGGTCTACCCGCCGGGTAGCCAGGAACCTACCTGTCTACCCGCCGGGTAGCCAGGAACCTACCTGTCTACCCGCCGGGTAACCAGGAACCTTCCCGTCTACCCGTCGGGTAGCCGGGTAAATGGATGGCGGAAAACTCGTCCGACAGCGGGAAGGTTTTAACCTTCCCGGGAAGCTTTCTGAAGTTTCATTAATACGGCCACTGGACAACTTCTCGCCGGATTCTCGACAACTTTTTTCGGCTGAGTAGTGGCTACTAGAGTGAGGACCGAATATTCGAGTTCGAATAAATATTCGAATTTTTCGAACTAATTTTTAATCGAACATTCGAATATTCGAAAAGTGTGAATATTCGAAAATTATTCGAATTCGAATATTCGCAAAAGGTGAAAATTCGAACATTATTCGAATTCGACTATTCGGGAAAGGTGAATATTCGAATATTATTCGAATTCGACTATTTGGGAAAGGTGAATATTCGAATATTATTCGAATTCGACTATTCGGGAAAGGTAAATATTCGAATATAATTCGAATTCGACTATTCGGGAAAGGTGAATATTCGAATATTATTCGAATTCGATTATTCGCAGAGGTGAATATTCGAGCGTTATTCCAATTTGAATACCCGAGCTGGTTTAACAAAAAATCTGAAAATCAGCTCCAATGTATGAAGGAATCGACATACCTTTCAAGACTGATGTCAGTCTCTTCATTACTCCATTGTTCCATTTTCCCGAACGCAAGAACTAAATTTTTTCCCCACACCGTCTGATGAGGCTACTAGGGCGGTTCTAACAGGGGGAGCCATACGGCAATCGCACTTGGCCACTCCCATTTGTCCATGCCGCTGGGCAATGATAACACCAACCATAGCTTCGTTGGGTGGAGCCATGTACTCCACCAACCCTCACCTCTGGGCATGTGAAGGGGGAACCTCCATCATTGGGAAAATTGGGAAAACCGGAGACAACCGGTGAAACGCCCCGGGGCACACTCAGGCCGGGGCTGTACCAGAAATTTACCAGAGTTCTCCGGGCAATCAGTGGTAAATCTGCAATTACTGCCCGATTACGGAAATGTTGCCAGAGAATTCGCCCTGATCTCTGGTGTTGACATATTCTGCCAGATTACCAGAGAGTTACCACAACATTCCTCCGTAATTCACCGGACACCTCCCGTAATCTATCAGAAAGTTGGCGAATTCTGACAGACTTTCAAAAACGACCTTGAAATCCGAATCAGCGGTGTTAGGGTCCGTGAAAATGATACTCCGGAAGCAGGACTCCTTCGGGACTGAGAAAGAAGGGTGGGCCACGACTTATTCTCCGGAAAATTTAAAGCAAAAGAGTTGAAACGCGGGAACGCTAAAGTGTCTCGTTGATCCATGTAGATCGTGGTGCGCCTGACTTCTGCTCACACAAGTGCGCTTTACTCGCCTCCACAGACACGCGCGCAAGGACAACGGCGTGCAGAAGCGCGTGTATATGCGCGCACATAGGCAGGAATCATAATTCCAGCGACGAGCGACGCGACTAAATGTTTACCATTAGTATCGACCGAAAATCGATATGCCTGATATGCACTATCACCGTCGTCGATCGCTTGAAGTGTGATTCCGGCCATACACGCACACTCACGCACCTACGGCCTCAATAGATGAGCGCGTACGCACGCCTCCACACATGCACATACGTGCACAAACGCTGACGCGCGCACAGATTATCACATGCTGACGCGCGCAACTAGACACGCGCATTCAACTAGAAAGCAAAGCGGTTTTGAGGTCAGTTAGGGAACATGCTGCTAGGGGAACACATGCTCCTATTGTGTTACAAATTACAGCACGTGCCCCAAAAAATAAAGTGATCGATACACACTCAACTCAAAGCGCTGGGCCACCTCGCAGCACGTGATTCCGAGATTAAATTTTGCAGCACGTGTTCCTGCGAAGAAGTTTTGCAGCATGTGCTGCTGATTGTAGCATGCCCTGCGGTAGAGCCCCGTGATGAGAGAGGATTCTATGACAACTCACACCCGCCACGTTATTAGGTTAATCTTTACGTGCAAAATGAGGCTACCTAAAATCCGACTTTGTGTGAATTTTCAATCTTCCAGGCAACCTGCCTTTACATTTGGAGACGGGAGGAGGATCCTGGCTCGTTGCAAGGTTTTAAGTGGGTGAGAATTCCGCGCTCTAGCGCGAATATGAGAATTAGGCGTGAAAAAAAGCCGGAAACGTACGTGAAGGAAGACAACGCCACGCGTCTCACGGCATCGATTCTGCAATTTATTTTTCTAATAAGCAATGTTATAATTTGTGTATGTTTCCTTATTTGCCCTCTTTTTTTGTTGCAGCCACTTTAAGTGGTCTATCATAGCTAGAGAAAGATACAGGATCAGTTGGCCAACTTTGGACTGAACCATGGCTCGCTGAAAACCCTTTCTCTTTTGAAGCAGGAGGTACGTCAAAGAAGAGTAGTTTCTTTTTCACCTTGAGGTTTAACATTGTTTTCCCCCTGTTTAGATCACATTCATCGTCTATCGATTTGCTTGCAGTGCAACCTTTTTCTCATATCAATGGTTTCTTTATTAATCGCATGGTGATTGTTTTTTTTTTCGGTTACTTCCCTACATTTCCCTCTGTGTATGATTAACAATCTTCCATTAAGTATTACCAGTCTATGATTTCACGGGTTTAGCTCTCATAATCCCTTTCTTTCATTAGATCTTTTCGGCTGTGTCTAAAAATCTCCTGCGGGCGGTCGCGCTGCGGCGTGGCGTTTTTTTTTTCATTCTGCTCCATTCTAGCATATCTCCTGCGGGCGGTCGCGCTGCGCTTTCTCGCTACTGCAGTGCTTTCTCTCGCTTGTTCTCGCTCTATAGGTGACAAGGGCTCAAGTACCGTAAATTTTGCTCCATTCTAGCACAAAACTATGAATGACTGTATGGATAAATTAGTCTGAGCAGTGTTTTGATTTTCAAACACTATGCGAATCATCAACAGTAGACAACCGCTGTTCGAAGCGAACCTTTTTCAGTGTGATCCTTCTCACTCGTTTTAGTTTTCAAAATTCATTCTCAAGGATGGTAATTCAGCATATTTCATCAGTTAGTTAGAAGTTGGGATATTCTTTGAGAGTACACTCACTTATAGCAGTTGCAGTTTTGAGAAGTTTCCAAGGCATAATTAATAAATGCTCGAGATTTTGCTGAGTGTAAAATGTAGGGCTCCTGTGACATGTACCATTGATTAGGGACTGCTTCGACTGCGATTTGGAAAACCATGTTTTCCTTGCTGTAGGTCTGTGACAGTACAAAAACTACCCATGCTTGAAATTCGCTAAATGGCTGCTGTGTTTTCAAAAAATGGCAGTTTCATTGCTACACTAAAAGGAATTTGTACCCATTAGGAAATTTTGGGGTAGTCAGAAAAACCATCTCTCGGATTTGGCTCAGAACTTATAAGTGTAGGTAATGTACGGCGCTGAGCCCGATTATGGCATCTGTTTGTCGCCTAAGAGATTTCTAAGAAAGAAGTTGAGATTTCTAAGAAACGTTTTGAAATTGTGCAATTTTTTTTATTTTCTGGTTTTTTTTTGCATTCAACTCTACGTTTCTTACTGGAGGACCTAAGAGGTTGAATGTGGTCTGTACCGTCAAACCATACCCCAGAAGTTCCACTTTCGTCAAACTTTGCTACGCCCCCACGAACCTCCAAATTTCTTTGAGATTTTTTTGCCTCTCTACTATTGTCTCGCAAAACTGTGGCCGCTTGCCCCTGCTTGAACAATGTAACGTTGTTTACAGCGCGCTGCAATACGACGCCGCGGCACGACTGCCCGCAGGAAATGGGTGATTTTTATTCACGATCTATATCTTCTAATGGCTGATATATATTCCATCGCCATATATCACACCTTTACCACTGACAGTAGATCAAGACAGTATCAAGTTTGTGTTCGCAACCCTCCCCATTCCTAACTAGTTCTGACAGCGGAGTGAAAAAATAGTTTTTTTTTTAAATTTGAACGTTATCCCAGAAGTTAGTTCGTGTAAAAAAAACGCGCCGCTTAGACGTTTTCACGTAATCATTGCGAAATTAATCATTTTTGTAGCGCGCTTTCAATTCTGAAGACATTTGAGGCGTTTTTAGGGAAACAAATTCTTGAAAGTTAAATCCTCTATAAAGACACTCTATAGAGAATTCGTCTGACAGTGATCTCGTGGCTATGAGAGGCGAGCGCTTCAATATATGGTGTGCAGACGATTAATCGCTTTTCAAAGCTTGAGCTCGCTCCTTCGATGGAGAAATTTTTCCATGGGAGCGTATGAATGGACGAACATGAAAGTACATTTCTCCGTCTTCTGTTTTAAACACGTCTCGACACGCCTTGCAGCCGCACGCGTTCGAGTCAGTCGGGTTTCCAGCGCCAAAGCCGACTCGATGTGTTTTTTATACATTTTTCTCCAATTTTTCTTAGTTTCCAGTTTCCGAAACCCACCTAGAGTCAGCAGAGCGACGGCTGTAGCGCTGGAAGCTCTTTTGACACTGGAGCGTGCGGCCGCAAAGTGTGTCGAGACGCAATTGCGGACCAGAATTAGGCCCAGATAAGCATAGTAATCAATGTTCTCAATCAAATATCTGGAAGTTTGTTGTTTGTTGTCGAAAGTGTTGCACAGGTTCCGTCCGTTTGAACGTCGTGATTGCTTTATCGATTATTTCGCATGCATTTATTGATTGATTTTCAGAATCTACGCTCAGCCTACGCGGAGGCCCGCCGTCGCGTCTGAACGTCAGTCATGTCGAGCAGTGACGATGATTTTCAATCTCAGGATTTCTCACAGAAGGTGGGTTAGCAGGCAATATATTGACGAATAGTTCAAGGAAACATCATGAACTTTTCAGGGTGCCCTCAGATCTGTCAAGGTCGAACCAGCAAAGACAGAACCAGTCTTGAAGGTGAGATAAAGCAAAAATTTTTTCTTCAGGCTCGTGTTAAATAGTTTTCGTAATTTTCTAGATCAAGAGTGGTTCAAAGGCGATAAAGGTCACTACATTCGTCAGACGACACTGTTCGAAAAATGACGGAAGCTACATTAGCTATGCTGATTCGAAGGTATGGAATACTTCTTCTCTTCCATAATTACTTTTCATTGACCTCTTCACAGCGTTTCGCGAGATCGTTACGATTACTTTAGTTCGTAATTTCGAAGATAACCTAAGCGCTCGTGAACATGGTCGCGAGGGCAACATGCGTACCTTTATTCCTCCTAGGGAGCGTCCTGTTACGCCCTCTCATTTCATCCGGGAAGAGTTCATGGGTCTTACCAACTGTAGCTAAAACCTGTGCATTTTCGCGTCGAAGATGCAAGTTCGCAAATTTGCATACTATACGTGAAATGGCGCATACTCTACGTAAAATGGAGGCTAAATTCTTTATATTGATCTCGCTGTCGCTAAACCCTTAAATTCTAGCTGTAATTTAGTAGTGAGAGCCCATGGGTTTAGCGACAGCTTGTGTTGAACAGCTATTTCAACCCGGACTGGCTACGCTCAACTCAGGAATGCCGTTCGCCTGGGGTAGGTACAGTCTTCTCACGGAGTGGTTGCGCGACACTGGCTGGTCGTGAAGGGTCACCCTGTGTCCCTCTCTGGAAGACCCTGTCATGGGTAACTTGACCAGGACCACGGGGATGCTGCAGACCGTGCGGAGGAAAGGGCAATACTGTCGGTGGCAGCTGGGATCACTTTTTTTCGTGCGGATTAGGACAGGATTGGTCGATCTTTCGAGTGCTATAGCGGGAATTCACATAGAATATGCGGGTGTGTAGCTAAAATGTCACCAACTGGGGCTTAATTTTCCATAATTTGCGTGAATTGTCGCGACAAATTGAGACACTATGGCCGAAACTCCGTGTGAGGAATCTAGCTACGTGCTGGCAGAAAATGTGAGTGGTTTTATTTGGCTCCTACCATTACGTCATTTCTGTGCCACGATGATTGCATCTGGGAATCCCGGAATAAAAGGCCTGCTGGAGCACACCTTTTCAAATATTGGGACTAAAAATGGAGATGAATTAAGGACGCAAAAATTTTGAGTGATGCCACTATCAAATCGGAATCTGTGGGATGAACATTTTAATCGGTATTCAAAGAGATGGAGGATATCAGGCTGGCATTCCGGGGGGAGATCAAATATGGTTGCTTAGGCTAGCTTGCGGCGCTTCCGACGGCGTTTTCCTCACGCTAGGAATCGTTTGAGTCTATTCACGTTGTTATCCAGCGTTTACGGTTCCTTCAAGTTTGAAAAGTCTTCCTTTTTTAGACCTCAGACAATCTCGAAATTCAATAATCGACTTGAGTTCGGATTTATAGGAGCGTTTCCACAATTTGCTGCACGGTAAATCGATTGATGTCGATAGCTTGTTAGCGAAAGCCGCTCGAGGCGGTGCTTTGAAGGAACTCTATGAGGCACAGGCCATCCTAGCAATGAAGGTAAGTTTCAGATCTTAGACTGCGCTCGCATGATGAATCATAAGAGTTCCGTTTCCACACAAAGTGTAACTATGTATTAATCGGTATTTGTAGATAAACATGATGAATGACGTCTCAACTAGCGCTATGAAGGAAAAGCCTCTGAGAAAGTTGAGGAGTTCACCGCGCATTGTAGAATACAAGGTATGTTATATGCTACCCTACATAGGATTTTTCATTGCTTTGGTATTCAAAGGCTTTTCATTGGTTGACTCGGCTTCTGGCTCGAAAAAAGAAACTAGAGCAAATGAATCTAGATTTAGTCTATCAATGTTCACTCGAAAATTTCGGGTGAACGAAAGATTTGAAACCTGCACCTTTCATCATTATTTGAATGAATGTTTTAGTGGTCAAATACAGGTATTCTCCAAAAACTTGATCCTCACCGACAAAACTTGCGGAAGCTCTAAAAGAGAGGGTGTGTGGACAGCAGGGGGTTTGGATTGTGCCCTAAAATGCTCGGTAAAATGTGAAGGTCGGTGAATTTTTTCACTGAAATGTGTAGTAAACGTGTAGCAAAATATTACGGATGTCTATAGATTCATTATTTGGTTTCTAACAAGGAAACTACTCCTAGTGAGCCTGGCCATTCCGGATGAAATGTAGTTTTCTAGAACCGTTTTCAGCGTAGAATCCGATTTTGTGCTTTGCAGCTGCCCAAAACCACTCTGAAAAAAGCTACACGAGTTTTTCAAAGCCTGACGGCAAGGTAAGAGTACTACTCCCCGTGAAATTTTTAGGGCGTTTTGAAAAAAAATTTGGATTGGGCTCAAAACTAGTATGCATGGGTTATCTAGGGTGCAGAACACCAATCTGAAGTCCGTTTGTCGAAATTCTGAAGTCTACTGTAGATTGCGGTAGGTACCATGCCATTTAGGGGGCTAAACCTACTTTAATATTTCGAAATTCGACAAATGGACGT
The DNA here is from genome assembly GCA_029168955.1 of Aplectana chamaeleonis. Lineage (NCBI taxonomy): Eukaryota > Metazoa > Nematoda > Chromadorea > Rhabditida > Cosmocercidae > Aplectana > Aplectana chamaeleonis. The sequence continues at coordinate 2,699,701 of JAPDOI010000047.1, read as the reverse complement.
TAAATTCGTATTCACCACCACGAATAATCCTCGCATTCAAATTTCGAGTCGAATCTGAGACATTGACCGAACTACCGTATACCCACCGTATTCTATCGAAAATCGATAAACGGGCCTCAGATTCGTGTTCGGCACTCTAAATAACCCCCAGAGGGACCATTTGAGCAATATCTATCAAAGCACTCCGGAAATAGTCAAAAGTCGCGATTCGCCATCAAATTTTCCCCGACGGGAAGGTTTGAACAAATCAAGTCGAAAACTTTGGAAAATCTACAAAGAAACCACAGCTTCGTGATCAGCGCCCCAAATAACTCACCTAGGAAGATTTTAAGTCGAATCTGAAACATTTTTTCAACACATTTTCAGAGCCTCGCAATTGGTATGAATAAACGCCCAACCGAAGATCCTTCCAAGTCCAAAACGCTATCAGTCTGCGCAAAGTTTGGAAAATGAACCTTTCCCAAACTTTGCTCAGGGTGGTTGTTTTGTGCGCTGGACACAATTATGAGGTCCGTTTCCATATTTTCCAAAGGCCATTGCGCGTTTTGGAAGGTACAAAAGGTACGAAATATGGCGAAAAACGCCTATACCTTTTTTCAAAGTGAGTTTAGGCAGCTGAGAAGATCATAATCGGATTCAACGCCAAAAACGGTTCTAGAGAAAGACATTTCATCCGGATTGGCCAGGCTGACTAATACCTTGTAAGTATGCGTGTTTAGGGAATGAAACTGGAATGTTTCCGGGCTGACCGAATACCGTCGAGCCTCATGCTTACCAATCCGTTCATCCAGTGCGAACTCAGATTGTCGGGGCAGCTGGAAACCATATCCGTCGGATACGAGGCCAGCGTACAAAAGATAGCGCATTCATTTATGCGTCAGGCTCTCAACAAGGTAAGCAAGGCATATTATATCAGTACACTGTTCCGCCATACATTGACATAGTACAGCATTAATTCTATTTAGCGAAAGAGCTTTGCCGAATTCCATAATTTAATCTTTTCCACGACATTAGAAGAAAACTAGGGAAATAAGGTGGTACATTAAATTGTCGAAAATTTCCAGTTGCCAAACGATGGGGATCGTAGTTCCGCTAACGTCTGACACAACGATAGTTCCTTATTCGAATGTGAGCACGATTCCATCTTTTTCAGCTGTTCGCACATGAAGAACGTCTTCGTCTAACCGGATCCTCAAACAAGAGCTCGAAGAACTACGTTGCGTTAAAGTCTAAAGATTTTTTTTTTGCGCTGAGCAATGAGTTTCTCCATAACGGCTTTTTTCAAATAAGTATTACATTAATTGAATCGTTGTTTTTAGGCGCATTAGCCCATGGTTATGGAGTTGGAGACGAGCCGAACAAATGGCTTCTGACGGACGCCTTTGGCAATTACATGAGAGCCGCCCTGAATACACTTTGTTTAGTCGAACAGTTTTTAAAAATTATGACAGTAGAATAGTGTTTTCGGTCCTACATTTTGATGGGATGGAGTCGTGGCGTGTAAACACCCACGGCTCAATTTTGGTTAGCCTTCCTTTACGCGCATGCTGCACATATAAAGTTGTGGCACGATCAAAACAGAGGAATTTGAAGACATCATGCACGCCCAAGATGATATCGATTTAATAACCTGAATCGAAGGTTCAGAGCTGGTAGGTCCCTGTCAGAGTTGGTTGAGCCGACGTGTCCAGCCCGGTCGTTACACACAGAAAGCATTGGAAATGGAGTGCAAAAAACACCCGATCTGGCCTGCCGTCACCCGCCCGGTCGATACGTATGAATAAAGTGGTGGGATGAGGTTGAGAAAATCACTGGGTGTGGCTGACGTGGTTGATATCTATGCTTTAAGTGGATGACGGGTATGAGGAAATTGCGGGTTTGGCAGGCCGATATTGAAACATTGTATGACTATGAAGCTATCCACCCAGCTACCTCCTTTTTTTAAATTTACTCTCCTTCACTATTTCTCTGAACGGGTGCAGTCACGTAACCATCGTCATCACCTCCGGTGGGCTCTAGTCGCCCACACCGGGTGATTTTCTCAACCTCACCCCACCATTTCATCCATAAGTATCGACCAGGCGGGTGTCGGCGGTTGACGACGGGTTACAGTTGCAAATAGCAGCAACTCTGACCGGGGCCGTAGAATTTGAAGCTGGCGAAAACCTGATGCAGATATATAAATAATAGGTTGATTCTTTTTTTTTGCAGTGAATACGAGCGCCGTAAGGAGCGTCGTCTTTGAAGCTAGGTAGATCATACGAGAGGGTAATTCATAGAGGAGGCGAATTCCAAATGACGATTTCCCTGAAAATTTTGTTTTTTAGAGCACAATTTTGAGTCTAAAACTTGGAGAGTCATGACCTTATCAGTAGAGTTCAATAAGGTACCAAGTACGTGTACCATTTTATTAGGCTGTTTCTGATCTGTTTCTGATCTCTTATTTAGGTTACTTTTGATCTCCTGTAATTTTGTCTTGTTACGGTTTAGGTTACGGTTCATTGTTTGTGATGTAACCTGTTTTTGACCGCCCTGTGAATAATTTTCTTAGTCTCCATTGTTTGTGTTGATTGACAGTTTCTTTGTTTGTTTTCATAAAAAAACTTCAAGAAAAATGTGTGAACATTCGAAAGCATATTATTGATTCACGCATGAAATCATCTCAAGGACAGTGCTCATGGTGGAAATTACTTCGGTGTTTAAGGTAGTACTCAGCAGAAAATTTTCTGGCTGTTTACAGCTGATTTACGGGAGAATTACCGCTACCTAGTGGTAAATGCTGCTTTTTTACCACAGAATTACGTCTAGATAGCGATCTGACAGAAATTCTGCCAGAATTCCAATGAATTACCAGAAATTGTATCAGAATTTTCTCGAATTTCAACGTAATCCGCCCGAAAAAATGCGATTTCTGGTAGAGTGATTTTTACAAGCGGCTAGTGTTGAACTTCCCGTAAATTTGAAGTTCGTCTAGAACGAGTTGCATAAAACTCACATGAAGTGTGTACTGGCTCACAGAAAGTGTGCAGGACCTCACATGAAATGAGGAGGATCTCTCGAAAAGTGTGCAGAATATCAGAACAGGCGTCCAGGACTTCACTGTTAGTATTTTAAATCATAATTTTATCTATTAAACGTTATGAAGTTACACACGAATAAAAATCTGGAAACTTTGATGGCAAATTTTACTTGTTTTTTTTTCTATATTTGTGTTCTCATAAATTCGAATTCACTCTTTGAATTCATAATCGGAAGCTTGTTTTCATCTTCCTCGGAACACAACTCAGTTAGAAATTAACAAATGCACGCCAGTGACATATAGTCATTCCCCGGCATGAAGGATGACCAGAGCCGGGTTAAATTGACGCGTGCGGCTGCACTGCACAATTGGAGCAGATGAGAAGCCACCGAAAGGTCAGTTTTGGAGTGTTTCGCCGTTGACTTGCCGAATACCTTTTTTGAAAAAATTTTAATCTAGCAGACTTGATCATAGGAGAATAAATTCAAATAATAGGGAATTGTTTGGTGACACTTAGAAAACCGATTTCCAGTTACCTTCGATCTGCTCTAAACGCGCAACACGGCCGCCTACGTCTATAGTAGCTCTCTAGACTGCGGGCAGCTGCGTCGAATCCGGGGTTGCGCGTGTCGAGCGTGTGGGGTGGAGCCGTCATAGAAAAAACTGTCGATATGGCGCAGCGATAATTTCAACATGGAAAAGAAATTCAATTCGCACAGGAAACATACATTAAAACACAAATATTACACAACAATTTTGAATAGGTAAACGCAAACTCACTACATGAGAAAGCAATGAGAGGAGAGAACATGATTGAGAAGGGTTCAGAAATCATAGCTAAAAAAAGGAATTTTTTAAATCACTGGCATTTTCCGAAACGAAAATCGTCCGAAAAGTGGGAGATAAACTAAAGTATTTCCGATTTTCGAAATTATTACTTACCACATATGAAAATAGGAGGAAAGAGGATGGAAAGGCAAGAACGGGAAAAGAGAGATGAGGAAGGAGTGCTGACCGAGGGAAAATAAAAGACTGCTCCATATCGATGATTTTTTTTATGGTGGGGGGTACCCCACACGCTCGACACGCGCAACCTCGGACTCGTAGCGGCTGCCCGCCGTCTAGAGAACAAGTATACCTACACCTAGCACCGCCAAACTTACTACATACATATCTGTGACGCCTTTACAAAATTGAAAGCATCTCGCCTCTAGGAAACATTAATGAAAGTGTTTAATAAAATGTCGCGAAGTTTACAACTAGCTTTTTCCGAAAAGAAAAGTTTCTGTCCATTCACAAGTTTTCAATGATTTCAACCCAAGATTGGATCCGTGATTTTGTTGATTCGGATTTAGGTTTTATGAGCAGATTGTGTTTGTACTATGTTTTATTTTTATTTTTCGAAGTTTTTAGAGACAAATTGGAAAGACGACTGATAAATGACTCAAAGGTAGGGTTTGCAATTAAAATGGCTTTTATGTGGACCTCGAGTAAATTTAGATCCAGCCATCACAAAAGCAAAAAAAGGAAAAGTTGGAGAAAAAACGATCAGGAACAAATTTTTGCTTGGTATCCGCCCGCCCTCAAATATCGGTATTTCTATAAATGCCTGTTTTTCCGTCTTCCATTTCGCTTTTAAAGTAATTTCTGGGCACTCTAAGAGACTACTGACTACTGTAAGTGCAAAATAAATCACGGATGAACAAGCATTCATGAAAATTTCGTTAATTAAAGGGGGCGTGCGGACACCTATAACTAACAGTCCTAACTTGTTTTTGTGCGTTTTTCCTAAAAATTTTCACTTAATCTCACATAATTTTACTTTTGTAAGTTTTTATCGCCAACTCAGAGTATAATCTATCAAAAAGGGGTCTTCCAAGCAAAAGAGGTTTGGTTGGCGTCAGAAACGTTCCAACAAAAAGGGAACAATAATTAAGTTGAATGAGGAGAGTCTACAAAAAGTGAACAATATTCTATCAAAAAGGGTTTTCCAAGCAAAGAGGTTTGGCTGGCGTCCAGAAACGTTCCAACAAAAAGGGAACAATAGGTAAGTAGAATGAGGAGAGTCTACAAAAAGTGAACAATATTTTCTGAGACTGATTTTCCTGGCCGATACTTCTTAACAGCAAAAACAAACCGTTGTGGTACTTCTAGAGGAAGAGTTCAATGGTTTCCAAGAATGGACTTCTATTCGTTGACGAGAATATAAGAAAATATTCTCATTAGATGCTGCACTTTGGTTTCGCTTCTCGTAGCAGCTGGAGCTAACCGTCGTCTGTGTTTTGGCACCATCTTCTATTCTGATGGTAAGTATTAGGTTTACATGCACATACTTTTTAACGGTTCTCGTGTAGTCAAGACGAGTTTTGGAACCACAGAGTGCTTCCGTGTAGAACACCGCAACGGTTTGTTTTGCTGTTAAGAAGTATCGGCCAGGAAAATCAGTCTCAGAAAGTATTGTTCACTTTTTGTAGACTCTCCTCATTCTACTTACCTATTGTTCCCTTTTTGCTGGAACGTTTCTGACGCCAAACAAACCTCTTTTGCTTGGAAAACCCTTTTTTAATAGAATACTGTTCACTTTTTGTAGACTCTCCTCATTCAACTTAATTATTGTTCCCTTTTTGTTGGAACGTTTCTGACGCCAACCAAACCTCTTTTGCTTGGAAGACCCTTTTTGATAGAATTGTTCACTTTTTATTGATATTACGAAGTAATATCCCTGAAAAATCTTCAATAATTCTCGAATAGCATGGATTGCTACAATAATCAGTAAGCAACAACCTTGTTGCGCACGCTACAAATGAAGCGCTACTCACTTTCCACGACGTCCTGATGATGTCAGAAAATGCCCTATGCACTTGGCACCACCTTGGCACGACGTCCTGATGACGTCACCAGATGCTTTATGCACTTGGCACGACGTTCTGATGACGTCATCAGATGCTATGTGTACTTTACATGACATCCTGATGACGTCATCAGATGCCCTATGTACTTTACATGACATCCTGATGAAGCCATCAGATGCCCTATGTACTTTACATGACATCCTGATGAAGTCATCAGATGCCCTATGTACTTTACATGACATCCTGATGAAGTCATCAGATGCCCTATGTACTTTACATGACATCCTGATGAAGTCATCAGATGCCCTATGTACTTTACATGACACCCTGATAACGTCATCAGATGCCCTATGTACTTTACATGACACCCTGTTGACGTCATCAGATGCCCTATGTACTTTACATGACACCCTGATGACGTCAACAGATGCCCTATGTACTTTACATGACACCCTGATGACGTCATCAGATGCCCTATGTACTTTACATGACATCCTGATGACGTCATCAGATGCCCTATGTACTTTACATGACACCCTGATGACGTCATCAGATGCCCTATGTACTTCACGTGACACCCTGATGACGTCATCAGATGCCCTATGTACTTTACGTGACACCCTGATGACGTCATCAGATGCCCTATGTAATTTACATGACACCATGATGACGTCATCAGATGCCCTATGTACTTTACATGACACCCTGATGACGTCATTAGATGCCCTATGTACTTTACATGACATCCTGCTGACGTCATCAGATGCCCTATGTACTTTACATGACACCCTGATGACGTCATCAGATGCCCTATGTACTTTACATGACATCCTGATGACGTCATCAGATGCCCTATGTACTTTACATGACACCCTGATGACGTCATCAGATGCCCTATGTACTTTACATGACACCCTGATGACGTCATCAGATGCCCTATGTACTTTACATGACACCCTGATGACGTCATCAGATGCCCTATGTACTTTACATGACACCCTGATGACGTCAACAGATGCCCTATGTACTTTACATGACACCCTGATGACGTCATCAGATGCCCTATGTACTTTACATGACATCCTGATGACGTCATCAGATGCCCTATGTACTTTACATGACACCCTGATGACGTCATCAGATGCCCTATGTACTTCACGTGACACCCTGATGACGTCATCAGATGCCCTATGTACTTTACGTGACACCCTGATGACGTCATCAGATGCCCTATGTAATTTACATGACACCATGATGACGTCATCAGATGCCCTATGTACTTTACATGACACCCTGATGACGTCATTAGATGCCCTATGTACTTTACATGACATCCTGCTGACGTCATCGGATGCCCTATGTACTTTACATGACACCCTGATGACGTCATCAGATGCCCTATGTACTTTACATGACATCCTGATGACGTCATCAGATGCCCTATGTACTTTACATGACACCCTGATGACGTCATCAGATGCCCTATGTACTTTACATGACACCCTGATGACGTCATCAGATGCCCTATGTACTTTACATGACACCCTGATGACGTCATCAGATGCCCTATGTACTTTACATGACACCCTGATGACGTCATCAGATGCCCTATGTACTTTACATGACACCCTGATGACGTCATCAGATGCCCTATGTACTTTACATGACACCCTGATGATGTCATCAGATGCCCTATGTACTTTACATGACATCCTGATGACGTCATCAGATGCCCTATGTACTTTACATGACACCCTGATGATGTCATCAGATGCCCTATGTACTTTACATGACACCCTGATGACGTCATCAGATGCCCTATGTACTTCACGTGACACCCTGATGACGTCATCAGATGCCCTATGTACTTTACGTGACACCCTGATGACGTCATCAGATGCCCTATGTACTTTACATGACACCCTGATGACGTCATCAGATGCCCTATGTACTTTACATGACACCCTGATGACGTCATCAGATGCCCTATGTACTTTACATGACACCCTGATGACGTCATCAGATGCCCTATGTACTTTACATGACACCCTGATGATGTCATCAGATGCCCTATGTACTTTACGTGACACCCTGATGACGTCATCAGATGCGCTATGTACTTTACATGACACCCTGATGACGTCATCAGATGCCCTATGTACTTTACATGACACCCTGATGACGTCATTAGATGCCCTATGTACTTTACATGACATCCTGCTGACGTCATCAGATGCCCTATGTACTTTACATGACACCCTGATGACGTCATCAGATGCCCTATCTACTTTACATGACACCCTGATGACGTCATCAGATGCCCTATGTACTTTACATGACACCCTGATGACGTCATCAGATGCCCTATGTACTTTACATGGCATCCTGATGACGTCATCAGATGCCCTATGTACTTTACATGGCACCCTGATGACGTCATCAGATGCCCTATGTACTTTACATGGCCGCTGATGACGTCATCAGGTCCCCTATGTACTTTACATGACACCCTGATGATGTCATCAGATGCCCTATGTACTTTACATGACATCCTGATGACGTCATCAGATGCCCTATGTACTTTACATGACACCCTGATGACGTCATCAGATGCCCTATCTACTTTACACGACACCCTGGTGACGTCATCAGATGCCCTATGTACTTTACATGACATCCTGATGACGTCATCAGATGCCCTATGTACTTTACATGACACCCTGATGACGTAATCAGAAGCCCTATGTACTTCACATGACACCCTGATGACGTCATCAGATGCCCTATGTACTTTACATGACATCCTGATGACGTCATCAGATGCCCTATGTACTTTACATGACACCCTGATGACGTCATCAGATGCCCTATGTACTTTACATGACACCCTGATGACGTCATCAGATGCCTATGTACTTTACATGACACCCTGATGACATCATCAGATGCCCTATGTACTTTACATGACACCGTGATGACGTCATCAGATGCCCTATGTACTTTACATGACACCCTGAGGACGTCATCAGATGCCCTATGTACTCTACATGACACCCTGAGGACGTCATCAGATGCCCTATGTACTTTACATGACACCCTGATGACGTCATCAGATGCCCTATGTACTGATAGCCTGCGACCACTGGCAGTGGCTAGTGGCAGGAACGAGGAACGAGGGACGAGGAACAGGACACGAGGGACGCGTTACAAGAAAAAACGCGAATTTTAGCTAAGCTTCCGCCGATCTAACTTTGTTAATTTTCAATCGATTTGGCTCAAATTCTGTCAGCGGGTGTCTTCTATACTCTCTCACTTATATCCAGAAGGAAATCTCTAGAAAATTTGTTTTACAGGTTTTATTAACTACTTTACCAAAATCTAAGTGATCACAAGTGCCAGGCAAAACCAAACCTCTCCAGCCGCTTCGCGGCTGGAGCGATAAAAGGAGAATATATCATGATGCCTCACATCAGATTTTTATAGCTAGATGCTGCCCATAATGCAAAAACTGCGGTAGTAATCTTTGATCGAAAAAATTCCCTAAAGATTATTGCTCTTCTACATAGAATTGGGAATCCCAGTGTTCTTCCCCCCATGTTATACATTTTCGAAAAGCTTTATCAGGGCACTGCTGTTGAAGTTATGGTAAGACTGGGTTTGTGATGCAGACACTTTCGAGATTTCTGTTTGAGAGTGTAAAACTGACGTTGCCACATCAGAAAAAATCGTGTTGAAACTTAAAGAAAAAAACGAAATCAGAACGAATGTTTAGGTACAATGACTTTATACCACTAACCAGTAAGTAATTATAGACTAGGACTCATTACTAAGGTGTGCTCTGGCACTTTAGTTTCTGAATCGGCCCCAATGATAGCGCACTGCTGCTGGACAAGGCCTCTGATCGCCCATGCTGAATGACTTTGTTGACCCACAGCATATACGCTGCGCCGTTTGCCCATGTCGAAAGTTGGCTCGTTGCCTCAAGTTGGGAAATGGACTGATAAATAGCCTGGGACTAGGTTTGGTGGACTCCTCTACCGTCTAAACGGGCAGGTAGGTTGAAGCCCGGAAATTTTGGTTTGTACATACAGTTGTACATGAGAATGACTGTATGTATTGAGATTTTGTAAGTCTCGTATCAAGAGCTGGCGGTTTAGGTATAGATTCTGGCAGAATGCTGAAGATTTCTGGCAGATTACGAGAAAATTCTAACAAATTACGAATAAATTACGAATCCTTTTGGGAGAAATTCCGCCAGAAAGGAGTGGTAAAGCTCTCGAATTTCCGGGATTTCGGGTAGAATTTTTTTTGCTGAGTAGCGATTCGCACCGTAAATTTTTTCTTTCAAAACAAAAATTTTTCACATAAGTATAGCTACTCAGGCCGGGTGAGTTTCGCTGTTTTATCAACGTTTTTCCTCTACCTTGTGGTAAATGCGTCCGTTTACCACCGCAATACCAATGCATTACCACTAAATTCTAATGCCCTTTTTTCTGCTCATTCTTTCCTTCGCAGAAATCTGCAGATTTCTGCATATCACAACAAAATTACCACAGAATTTTGTTGGGTTTGCTGAGCCGCCATCCGGGGCCGCCAACGGTTGGGCGAGGTCTCCAGAAACTGAGCGAGGTTCAAGTACATTAAACTTGGGTAATTCGACCGAAGGAGCTGTTGACATCTGAATCGTGCAACAAGAATGCGTCGTATACCTCCCTGGAGGGCTTTATTTCTCCGCTATTCCTCGGCTATCACGCGGAAGGCAGGCATTTCGCGGCTACATATTTCTCCATCGTATTTTCAGAGAACCGTGAACCTTCGCGCCGCTTACATTTGCCGCGCGGCTCCAGATGACGTCATCTACACGTCGTCGGAAATTCATGGGGCTTCAGAAGACGTCATCTACACGTCGTCTAAAATCCATGGGGCTTCAGAAGACGTCATCTACACGTCGTCGAAAATGCATGGGGCTTCGGAAGACGTCATCTACACGTCGTCGAAAATGCATGGGGCTTCAGATGACGTCATATACACGTCGTCGAAAATGCATGGGGCTTCAGATGACGTCATCTACACGTCGTCGGAAATCCATGGGGCTTCAGAAGACGTCATCTACACGTCGTCGAAAATGCATGGGGCTTCAGAAGACGTCATCTACACGTCGTCGAAAATCCATGGGGCTTCAGAAGACGTCATCTACACGTCGTCGAAAATCCGTGGGGCTTCAGAAGACGTCATCTACACGTCGTCGAAAATGCATGGGGCTTCGGAAGACGTCATCTACACGTCGTCGAAAATGCATGGGGCTTCAGATGACGTCATCTACACGTCGTCGAAAATGCATGGGGCTTCAGATGACGTCATCTACACGTCGTCGAAAATGCATGGGGCTTCAGAAGACGTCATCTACACGTCGTCGAAAATCCATGGGGCTTCAGAAGACGTCATCTACACGTCGTCGAAAATCCATGGGGCTTCAGAAGACGTCATCTACACGTCGTCGAAAATCCATGGGGCTTCAGATGACGTCATCTACACGTCGTCGAAAATCCATGGGGCTTCAGAAGACGTCATCTACACGTCGTCGAAAATCCATGGGGCTTTGGAAGACGTCATCTACACGTCGTCGAAAATCCATGGGGCTTCAGAAGACGTCATCTACACGTCGTCGAAAATCCATGGGGCTTCAGATGACGTCATCTACACGTCGTCGAAAATGCATGGGGCTTCAGAAGACGTCATCTACACGTCGTCGAAAATGCATGGGGCTTTGGAAGACGTCATCTACACGTCGTCGAAAATCCATGGGGCTTCAGATGACGTCATCTACACGTCGTCGAAAATCCATGGGGCTTCAGAAGACGTCATCTACACGTCGTCGAAAATCCATGGGGCTTCAGAAGACGTCATCTACACGTCGTCGAAAATGCATGGGGCTTCAGATGACGTCATCTACACGTCGTCGAAAATCCATGGGGCTTCAGAAGACGTCATCTACACGTCGTCGAAAATGCATGGGGCTTCAGAAGACGTCATCTACACGTCGTCGAAAATCCATGGGGCTTCAGATGACGTCATTCGTAGAGTGACGAAGAAGTTGATTACTTACCGATTATCATATCAATCCACACTAGTTTAAAAGTATTGAAGATTTTCAGGTATGATACTTCGTAATATCAAGAAAAAGTGAACTACTCTATCAAAAAAGGATCTATCAGGCAAAAGTAAATTAGAAATTAGTTCGCTAAAATGCTCTTATAGAAAATGTTTCAACAAAAAGAAATTAAGAGGAAAGCGGGGTGAAGAGTCTACAAAAAATAAGCAATATTTTCTAACAGTACAATATTTTGTCGCCACCTCTAAACTGCGGAAGCGGAGGTTGTGGTTTTTAATAGGGAGGAGTTAAATGGTTTCCGAAATGGGCTTCTAGTCCTTTACGAGATTATTCGAGAAGGCTCTCATATATTGTTGTACTTGTAATGTTTGATTAATTCTATTAGCTTGGTCATTCAACGTGTATTTCGAAGCATTGAGATCACCGATGACTGACCACCATGAATTCAATCATAATCAACAATAATCAATCAGGACCTCACGGCGGTGGTTAGCACCTGTTTTAAATTCACTCTTAGTCCTCACATTTGCTACTTTTTCTTCCTAATTTTTCATGAAATCCTCAGAAAACTTCCGAGAGAGCAAGTATTGTGTAGCCGTTGGATAGTTAACATTGCTTTTTGGTTTATCAAAGGAACCCTATCTGGCAATTCTTCTTTTGATTAAAGGCGGTGTTACGAAGATTTTCGTTCGCAAGTTTTTTACTCAAAACAATGCGTTGACTATCAAATGTTACCGAAATTACGAAGAAACGGCTTCATACGCCCTGAGACGTCCTATTTCAGTTACTTTATTCTTATTCTCTGGCCTGGACTAGTTGTCCGATTGGATGAACAGGTGGTTGTCACAGGTGAAAAATGGGTCTAGTGAGAAATGGAAGAATATTTTGGCCAAAATAGTATTAGTTGGCTTGTCAGACAGCCATTGTGACTTTGCTAATATACGTTGTATGTTCAGGCTCCGCGATGGGGGTGAAGTTATGTTTCTCGTCAATCCCTTCTTGAGGGATTCGGCGAATATCACTCACCTGAAAAACATTGCAAACCAGCTTCAAAGCTACTCTTCTATCAAGTCTATATTGCATATTGTGAAAACCTCCACACTCATGTGCCCTGGATCCTTCTGTGATGAGCTTAAATGTGTCTCTGAGACCGCACTACTTGGTCCTGCAGTTGTTGTCACAAGTGATAATGTCTCGCTTGCTCTTAACTTGAACTAGAGACCTTTCCATATTTAGATATTCATGTAGAGCTTCTGCGATTCTTCTATTTCATGATCCGTCATCCTTGCTAACAGGAATCTGTTCATTGCATAGTGGTGTTCTATTCAAAAGGCCTGCCCGAAGACTGTCCGCCCACGCGGTCGGCGAGCGTGTCGAGCTACTGTCTTGGAGAAATTTTTCGGAAATGCCCTCCCACGACTGAGAAACAGCTGGCCGGGATATTCTTAACATTTCGCTTAATATTTCTGCCAATAGATTCACAGGTCCGAAAAACACATACTTTATGGCCGATCAACACGCCCGCCGACCGCGTGGGTGGACAGTTACATTCGATGAGGCTTTATATGGAGCAGGAGCTCATGTTTTTGTTGCTCTAATGCTCCAACTGGTTTGATATATTTGTATTTTTTATTTACATAATGACGCGATCATAGTATACTATAGCTGTGTTTTAAAGAAGAAATGCGCTGAATACATGGATTGCTATAATCTGTTGCTGTTCGACTCTGAAGGATTTCCTATGTTCTGTACAGTGCTTCGTTTTGATCTTATTTCTGCATTTCTGCTAACCATCTTTTTCAGTTTTATTTGAGCTGTTTTGATTCTCGTAGATGGCGAAAAAGAGCAAGTCTCACGGCTCCCAGTGTCAAATTCAGGCTCCAAAGCCTACGCAAAAGGTATACCTTTCAAACTGTGATATTAGATTGCATTGAGTGTGTGTTAAAGGTTCGAATATATTCTTCAGAAAGCAGTTAACACCCAAATGATCAAGATTAAAAACATTGTCAAGGAGTTTCTAACGGCACCAGATGGAAGTTACTTATGCTATGCCGACAAAAGGGTGAGTAATCAGTAATTCTCGAGATTATAAAACTTGGCGGTAGCGGTTTGTGAGAAAGTGGAGCCACGCTAACCGGAAACGAGTATTGTGTTTCTCCATTTCATATTATTATTCGCAGAAAATTGATCGGAGAATAACTTCAGAGACCCCTTGTTATCATGAGTAATTACTGCTATTGCCAGCGCTCTGGCGATAGCTAGTGGGCACCAGCTAAAATACCGGTACTGCTTTAGCTTCGCTAAACAATGGGCTGCCGTCGGCTACACTAATAAAAGAAGCAAAGTAGCTGGTCCTATCACAGTCGACGACGACGGGCCTCTTATCCATACTACTTAGTAAGAAAAGGTCTGGCTCCACCTAATCAGGGAGCGCCTTTGCCAGCGCCAAAAACAAAGGTGGCTTTGCTGTTCTCATGGCTACTCATCTAATCAAGCATATGCACGTTCAGTGCTATGTATACATTGCTTTTTGAATTTTCTCCATTGAGTCGATTTGCAACATGATCGAATATTTGATTTTCCACATCTTACATTTCCAAATGTGTCCAAAACTCCTAATTTTTTTACTACAAGATTAATAGAATATATACCAAATTTGATAAGTTCCAACATTCTGAATGAGTCGATTTTGAACACTTGCAAACAGACAAATGCTGCTGAATTTGTTTCCAATACGCTGCAACACCTAAGAATATCAGTATTTCTCTGAATTTGCAGGAGCAGCTACACCGAACCTTCGAAGGCAAACAGATTGACATAGACTCTATCTTGAGAAAAGGCAGTCGTAGCGGCGAGCAGCGTTCAATGTACGAAGCGATAGCTGGCATCGCAATAGTGGTACACATAATACTCAATGTAACCCATGTTGCGTGCCTATGATGCGATTGTTTTTTTTTCTAGATGAACGCGAATTTCGCGCAAGGAGGTAGTCAAAGGATCTCACGAAAATCCAAAATTGCCTGCAGATGTGAATACAAGGTATATATAATGTTGGCAAAGAACGCTGGTTTTGATTTCTCCCTCACCAACTTTACAGGGAATACGGCTAGAGTGCTTTTCTGCATCCAGGATTGACAAAACACTCGTGCTGCACGATCCATTTCACGAGGGAAAGGAAATTGTGCTATGGGAAGAGCTGAAAACCATCGTTCTGAACCCGGAACCTTCTGTCGAAAAAGTGGCCCACGTTTTCGTGAAGACAGCCCTTCCAATGGTGAAAAATTGTTGCCGCTGTACTCAAGCAACTCTGAAGAGAAATTTTTTTTTCAGATTTTTTCGTCCAAAGATCTGAAGTGCCTCACAGCATCGATAAACAAGAGCTCCAGGGACTTCAAAAAAATTAATTCTGGAGACATCTTGGCTTTGTCGAGTTAGTTTGCTCTTGAGTATCAAAGGTTTTCCAATTATACATTTCGGCAAATGAGAACAAAAATGAAGGAAAATAACAAGTGTGCCCTCAGCGTTAGTTATCATTTACCGTTTTAGATGTGATCACGACAGGATTCGACGTCACCAAATGTGACCTCATCTGCTCCTTAACTGACCTCCTCACCCGCTCCATAAGGTATTCGCTGAATACTTTCTTGTGAGTTTTATTCTGTCCATTATGCGTTGCTTGTGCGACCCATGTTGGTCGCTCCCTATTCCATACCCTTCCCCAATGTCTCTAAACTCCGCTCGGCGCCCGCAAACAAAAAAAAAACTCCGCTCGGCGCCCGCAAGCAAAAGAGCCACAGGAATTTGGAATTTTACAGCCCGTATTTCAATATCGTCTGCTGAATCTGCCGAGTTTTCAACAAAGCAAAAAATTATTTTTAAGACAGCTATGCAGAAGATTGGGTTCCAATTTACATTGAATGAAATTTTTGTGACACTTCTTTTGGAAGGTTCAATTTTGTGGATGAAAAGCACACTCGAGAGATTCCTACATCTGACTAGTTTGAAGCCTGAGGTGTGAATATCAGTCCTCGGACCGTAACACTTGCGATACTCTTTTCATAGAAATTTTATATGAGGATTAATGACTAACATTGTGCACTTTCAGCGACTACGAGCGTCGAAAGCACGCTCAGCGGGCACGGTACGAAGGGAAAAAACGCACGGCACACTAGCTTGATTTATCTATCTATAGTATGCATCTGTTCACCTGTTATTATTTAATTATCAGGATAAATGTTCATTCTACTTTGGTTGCTACATGTGGGGATTTAGTCTGGCAATCTGGCGAAACGTACTTTTTTCGACCATAATGACTTGCAACCGGCTATCCTATCACGGGGTCGAGTTGAACACACGCGCCAGCGCCTTTCTTCGTCAAACTGCTGTCTTTATCTCGTTTTTGAGTAATTCTTTTGAACTGAGGCTATTTGTTCTCATGCTAAAAAAAAGCATGTGCACCGATCAAAATATGTATACAAATAGCTTAGCTTCAGTAAAAATACTCAAAAGCGAGACAAGAACAGCAAACTGACGAAAAAAGGCACTGGCGCGTGTGTTCAACTCACCCTCGTGATAGGATAGCCGGTTGCAAATCATACTGGTCGAAAAAAGTACGTTTCGCTAGATTACCAACGAATTTCGGCAAAAAACGACAGAATTCAGCAGGCCGAAATACTGCAGATTCATGGCAAATTCTAGTAGAATTCCCAAAAATTACGGAGTTTTTACGGGTAAATTTCGGTTAATCTGTATCCGTTTTCTGGTAGATTTCGCTAGTAAAGTAGCAAAATTTTTTTGAAATCTAGTAGATTTTTTCTGGCCAGAGTATAGAAAGTAATAACTCAGGCCGGTGTAGTACCAGAAAATTACCAGAAATTTTCCAGTGATCAGTGGTAAATGTGCAATTACCACCCGATTACGGGCATTTTACCAGAGAATTTACACTAATCTCTGGTGTTGGTTAATTCTGCCAGATTACGAGAGATTTACCACTAAATTTCTCCTTAATTTTCCGGACTCCTCCCGTAATCTGTCAGAAAAATGGCGATTTCTGACAGACTACGAAATACGGCTTCGGCATCCGAATCGGCGGTTTTGAGGTCCGTAAGAATAAGGTTTTAAGATCAAAACCTTTTCGGGACTCAAAAAGAATGATGAGAAGCTTCTCATACTCCAGTAAGCTGCAAAGCAAAAGGATCGAGAATTACGCCGGAACGCGGATGTGATCCATGTGGCGCGCGTTGTGCCCGAATTAAAGGCACACTACTCCTTCATACATGATTTTTTGAGATTTTCAATTGATTGTGTGGTGGACCACTCCTGTGTAATACATGCAAAGTAGATATGAGATCTCAATTCCTTCAAATGAGCGAGATATAAGTCGTGTGACCTCATAATGTCGCAATTTCGTCCAATTCTGCGAGCGTGTATGCTGTCTTGCATGAGGTATTTCCAATTTTTACTTCTGATAAGACAAACCTATGCGTAGTCTTCTAAGACCCATGGACATTCGATACAATTTTTTCGCGTTATGGCTCCAAAAAAATTCACTGACAAGAGATGTGGTCATGGTGGTAAACGCATCTTCGAAAACGACTCGTATTATTAGTATCTCTTGCGTCTCGATAGTAGAACTGCGCAGTATCCTTCCCCGAGGGGCAGGTTTCAAGGAGTTACAAGCCTAAAACGGTCGTTTTTGTAGTTTTTGTACCCTCCGAAACGAGCAGTAATCTTTCACAAATCTGAAAACATACCTCGTAATCGTGTTTAGCGCCAAAAATTGTTCCCCCTAACGTTTGGTTCAAAGCACATTCTTCGAACTTTTTAGAGAGTGATGGCGTTTTGCACTTGTATGAAATGTTTGTTGACCGTCTCTTCTAGCTTTTAAGGGTTGGAAAAGCGTTTGAATTTTTTCGCAGACTAACTTTTTTTGCAGACTTGCGGACTTTGATTTGACGCTTTCTCATGGGGGTTATTAGGTGGGCTCATCACGAATTTTGAGGTTTATTTGTCGATTTTCCAACGTTTTCGACCACATTTGTTCAAAATTTGAGGGCAAAACACGACTTTTGACGACTTCCGGAACACTACAATGGAAATGGCTCAAAACGCTCCCCCTAGGGGTTATTTGGAGTGCTAAACACGAATCTGAAGTCCGCTCATCGATTCCTGATAGCTCACGGTAGATTTCAGTGGGATACGGTAGTTGGTCAAAGTCCCAGAATTGATTCAAATTTCTATGCGCGTTTTATTCGGGGGTGCTGAATCAAAATAGAATGTCCATTCCTCCATTTTCGAAATGCTAAGATAGGTTTTGTCCCTAAATGGCATGATACCTACCATAATATGCTGTAAACCAGAAAATTTCGGAAACTGGACCCCAAGTTCGTTTTCAGCACCCTTATTAATCTCTACCTACAAGCTTTGAGCGAAACCCGAGAATTTTTTAGAAACACCCAAAAAATGTCTGCTGGGTACTCTCCTTTTCGTGAAGCTTCAAAAACGCCTATAAATTTTTAAAGCCTGCAGCTCGGGTCGGGAGACGGCGTCGTTTTCGCAGATGGGACTAAAAACTCTTCCTTTGTGAGTTTCTGGTTGCAGCGACTAAGAAAGGCGTAAGAAGAAGGTCAGTGTTGGTAGTAAAATTATTATTCAGTTTTATTGCCCACGAGTCAGCATGTTTTCCGGTGTACGAGCTGTGCTATACTTTTTAATCGTCTGTAAATAATCTCTTTTCTCAGGCACTCGGCCGGACGGTGAACGCACTACAAGCATACTGATCATTATCGCTATGCATTTGTGTTTGCGTTTATGAATGTGAGTAAATTTTGATTTGTATGACTGGTGATATGCTTATTTATATGACTAAAAAATTATTTCTGTTTGAAGTAAGGTAATAAATTTTCGAGTTTTCAAGATGATGTTCTATTACTCAGGGGACGCCGTTCATTGCATGGTGATTCTGAGGCGAGTGGTACTGAATTAGAGGAAGTAAACCGTTGGGAAGCGCAGGAGTGCACCACCAAAATATTTATCACATCCGTTCAATTACGGGAGAATTCTCGCAAATTACGGGAAATTTCTGCTAGAATATCGTAAAATTACTACTGGTTTTCTGACAGAATTCTCTCGTATTTTGGCAGAATTCTCTCGTAATCTGGCAGAATTTTCCGTACTATCACGATCAGAGTACGGGAAAATTCTGACAGATTACGGAAAAAATCTGCCAGAAAACGGGAGAAATCTGCCAGAAAACGGGAAAATTACCACCAAAGGAGGGCAAAATCGTTCCGTTATCTGGCAGAATTTTCCCGTAATCTGTCAGAATTTTCCCGAAATGCTTCGGCCTGAGAATAGTAAGTAGTATAGAATATACAGTGCGTTTCATAATTATAGGACACCCTCAAAATTCATTCTAACACTTCTACCGTTATCGATGGGGCTTTTTGGCTAAAACTATAGTAATCAGCTTGAGAAATTACCATTATAGTCATCTTTCCAGATTCCACGAGCTCTTCACCTTTTTTAGAACACTACTTGTCATTTTTTGGACTGTTTCATAATTATAGGACACCTTAAATAATCCGCAGGTTTCTTGTTCATACCAACGGAATAGCAATACATTAATAGCAAGTATAGCCATCGCCATGCTCTATTATCTTATCATGATGCTATTGGGTCTTTCTTGGGAGTTTTGAAGGACTGTTAAGTTGGTTTGGTCGCACTTCTATAGCTTAACACGCCTGTTCACTTCCACAGTCTAAACCTGGCTGTGGCCAGCGTAAATTCGACATTTCAGTGTACCTTTAAGGTAATCCTTGAAGTTTGGGTTAGGATTACATGCTGGCTCTTGCAATACCGCCACGTCTTGTCTACCCAAGAACGTCTTTCAGGACTGATTCGCTCACACCCTTGCCTTGTCTCGCTTGCCTACGGAGATTGGCCGTAGCCTTCCACTCGAAAATGGTGAAATACACTGCGCCAGCACTTTATGGCACTTAATACGAACTATTCGAGTAGAATGGAGGGCTTGCTCACGCTCTCAAGTCTCACAGAGCGCTTCGATGAACACCAGCTAAACTAACGAAGTTCCATTCAGAGCACTATCCTTGTCGCTTGGCGGTATCATGCCGGTAGCATGTTTGTCTACTTCATTCACCCAAGTTGAACTTATTCTGGCTCGAACACGTCATCTAGAAAGGAATCAGCTGCCTTTCCTCCCCAAGAACATCCGCCATGCAACACCGGTCAGGCAGCTCAACTTCCCCGAGCCGGTTGTCCTGTTTAGCGAAGCCAAATTGAACCGAGTCATCCCGTGAATCTCTCTAAACAAAGATATCTTCCTTATAGCTGCTTATCAGACGTTGTGCTGCACAAAGTTAGCGTCTAATGGTTGTGCAAAGATGCTCAACCCCGGATCCTGGGTGAGTCTTGTCCTGGCCCGCGTACGCTTCATTGAGAATTCGCTTCAAATCATGACCCATGGGTTTCGTCAGACATCCTGGTTGCTACTCAGACAATAAAGTGGACCGACCGCGGGCGAAAACTCACGTTTCCTACCGACCGCGTGCCACTATCGTACTGACCGCGGGCAAAAAATGCATTTCGTGCCGAACGCGCTCATTCGCGTACTGACCGCGCAAGCGAAATAGAGCACGCGGTCGATACGCCTGAGCTCCGTACTAACCGCTGGCGAAGTTCCATGGAGGCGTACTGACCGCGAGCATTAATCTTTGCGCGCGGTCAGTACGAAATATGACTTTTCGCTGCGGTCGGTACGTGAGCACACGTGGTCAGTACGTATGTGCTCACGTTCGGTACGCAACCGCCCGCGTTCAGCACGATAGAAAACTGGTCGGTGAGGTCGCTGTGTCGGTTTGCACCGTCGGTACGCAATCGTTCGCGTTCAGTACCCAATCGCCCGCGTTCAGTACGCAGGCAAACTGGTGAGGAAGATCAGTTTGTCAGTCTGCGCGGTCGGTACGCAAGTGTGCGCATTCAGTTCGCAAACCCCGCGTTCAGTACACAGTCAAACTGGTGGGCGAGGTCAGTTTGTCAGTCCGTGCGATCTACAGCAATGTAAAGAACCTGGACTCGTCCTAACATACAGTAGTTTGTTAGTGGTATCACTCATATTTCCGAAACAGCTGTGATAGATCGGTGAGTCTGTGTTTTCATCGATACGATCACATCTGTGGAAGCAATGAAAATGTGAGAGTGGAAACAAAACCCACCGACCAATCTCAGTTATTTCTTAAAATGAGTGATAACACAATCAGACTACAGTATGTTAGGAAGAGTCCACAACCTCACCAGATCCTACTTCCATTGCCGTTTGCCGTTCCATTTCACTCTAGGATAAGCTGTTTTGTCGTCAAGCAATCGGTTCCCTCAGAAGCGCAGTATCGCCGCGATTGATCGAAACTGCTCTTTGGCCGGGATCATACTTGCTGCGACCAGCGACGGCGACAGTGCAAATGGAGTATATCGATTTTCGGTCGATATTGATGTTACGCATTGCGTCGCGTCGCCCGTCGCTGGAAGTATGATCCCGGCCTTTCTCACACATCGCTGCGACGGTAGTATGATCCGGGCCTAACCGTAGCATCTATTATAAACCCTGAACCTTATTTGATTATTTCGCTGAAGTGGCATCGGAAGTTGTCCCATACGAGCAATCTTCGGCCTCGATAATTTTCTTGTGAATATTCAAACCACCCAAATATTCAAAGACATCTCGCGCAATCTGGACTCTCTCTAATGCCACATTCGGATTGCCAAGAACTCGATACCGGAAGATCACCAAAAAAGGTGTACTTGTATTAGGGGTGTACTTCTTATTTTGAAGCCTCTATTTTAAATCTTCTTCTGATAGTTGTACTTTTAATAGAGGAAACACAGTATATCTGTAAATCGAGGTCACGGTTTGGCGGAACAGTGGTGAAATTACACAGAGTTGGTGCTATATACAGCCTGCTGATGTGAAGCGAAGAAACCTTACCAACCCGGCGCGCCCAATGTAAAATACGCAGGCAGGACTCGAGGCTATTTCGGTTCATGTGTGAAGATTTGAATGCCATTGAGGTTCTCGAGCATCTAGTTCTTTTTAGCTAGGCAGTGGACAAACTCTCAATTTACTGTTGCGCATGTATATCTAGGCAACTTGTCATTGATATCCTGATCATGCTAGCAAAGTTGAAAACACGGCGAAGGCTACCTTGATCACGATCACGCACGATTCAATGAAATGCTTGGATCTTCACTGGCCAGAATCGATATCCCTAACGAGCTCTTCGTCACCCAAAACCTCTATGACCTCCTTGATCACCTTGCTATCGAACACGCTAGTGGCCACCCCATCAACTTTCTCTCCCGTCTCCACTGGCGTGCCCCAGACAGTCAACTAAAAATTGGCGATTTCATTCAAATCGCCGGGGTTTTTCTTCATAGGCCCCAATATCTAATACTGCTCTCTTTCTCTATCTTCCTCACTTTCTCCTCACTCTCTACAATTCCAACAACTTCTTCTCACTACTCGTTTTTATCTTTTCGTTAACGTGATACTTTTCTTCGCTGCAACTACTTATTTATTTATTTACTTTTTTGTTTATACACGTGCTTACTTATTTATTCAATTACTTTTTAATTAATTAATTAATTAATTAACTTATTTATTTAATTATGCATTTATTTACTTATTTATTTAACTACTTTTAATTAATTTATTTACTAATTCATTCATTTATCTATTCATTCATTTTTGTATTTATTTGTTTATTTATTTCTTTACTTCTTTATTTATTTATTTATTTATTTATTTATTTATTTATTTATTTATTTATTTATTTATTTACTCATTTATTTATCTTTTCACTTATTTATTTTTCCCACGTGGAAGAAAGTCAACCGCGCGCCGAGGGAGAGTTTGGCGAGTGGGATTTTCTTCTTCTTTCTCTTTTTGCCGTCTTTCTCTTGATCTCGATCGTCTTTCCTTACTTACTTATACTGTTCTTCATCATCTTGTTTTTCTTGGTGTAATCATGCTTACGAATGATTCAGTGTTAATATCCAAAATTTGATGTTTTCGAATTTTTCAGAACTCATCGACAAAAATGGCTGTTCACGTAGACTCGAATGAAAATTTTCGTTGCAAAAAAGACCGAGTTCATCCTCTGTGAAAATATGAATATTCGCTTGTGCTTGCAAAAAAATAGACATTGGAGCACTTCGTACTGTCGTTATCGGGGTGGAATTCCCAGCCGCAGTTGCGGACAGACGCGCTTGCAGCACGCAGCACGACGATAATTGTGCTAGACTAACGGGTCCCGACACAACTACCCCTTCTCCCAGCACGATTATAATTGTGCTGCGCGCTGAAACAGCGACCCGCCGCAATCGCAGAGCAGAATTTCAGCACGATAACGACAGTAAGGTGCGTCCGAATGAGAATGGCGGAGCACGCGGCCAGCGTGCTTGGCAGGCAGCCGGCGCGTTCGCCGCTCTCGGACGAGCTTGCGAAAGTCCCCACCGCCGTCGACTACGAACGGGGCCGGCACCGGCTGGCAGCAAGTACTGCGCCGATCAATCAGCTATGCAGACGTTGGGAGAGGGGACGGCCGTCGTTGAAATCCAAAACTCGTCCGAGGACGGCACATGCGACGGCCGCCTGCCAAGCACGCCGGCCGCGTGGGCCGCCATTCTCATTCGGGCACACTTTACAATCAATTTTAACAGCTGACACTATCAACGAGGACATTCGATCCCACAAGGATTCATTAAATAAAACACACGGATACTAATCTCACAACACGAACACCTTGAGTTTCTTATAGAAGGATAAGGAAGAAGGCAAAGGAAGGAAATGCAAGATCAGAAATGGAAGATTTTAAAATGCGAGAGGAACTGTAGTGAAATGTCTCTTAATACGAAACTTTCGTTTAAAAAGTGACAGCGGTTGGTAAGCACGCGCACGCAGCAGGTATGCATTGCTCCCATCAGAATGACGAGCATTAATGTTTAAAAGAAGCATTCGTGATAAAAAAAGTTACCTGAGATTTCATCGTAAAGGTGTATATCTGGCCACCAATGGAGTAAAAATAAGTGAGATTCACGAGAAAAAAAAACGTGTAAGCAAGGAAAACGATAGAACGCGGCTGGCCTCCCATCGCTAAATATAGTCATCTTTCATAAACATCAAATTAACAGAACCAAACCTCTCCAGCTAGATTGCGGATGGGGCGATTTTGAGCAAGACGCGGTAGGTTTGGTAAGGCCTCGGTCATAACTGGCCAATAGGCGTCGCCAGCCGGTCGACAATCGTGGAGGACATGAATGAGGTGGGGGTGAAAAAACACCCGGGGCGGCTGACCCGACCGATGTCCCTATGATAAAATATAAGAAATGAATGATATCCATAACATCGTCCATGGTCTTCATACGTTTCCATCGGGTTGGCCACGGCAGGGTACGGCGATTTTTTCCTCCAACACCCTGACAGAAGCCTAGCTCCCTAATTTTGAGCCGGTCGAAGTAGGGCGTATCAGGTTTATCATGCCAAGATATCCTTATTTTGTCATGACCAACCGCTCCTCTGCTTGCTCCGCGCGGACTCATCTGAGCGAACCAGACTTTAGATGTTGTTGATTAAGAAAAGCTCGTCATTTGCAGTTGGAAGGCCAGCCAGGTTGGGCTGTTTCAAGTTGTTTGTGCGTTACCCCGAGCACCATCCCACTCCCAACTGTTGCTTATTTTCAATTTTTTTTTGGGGACCAGATACGTAGTAATAGCGGTCAAGTCTTCAAAAAAAATCTTACTAACAGCGTGATGGAAAATCGGGCCTATCACGCGTGAGTGCGTACTAACCGCGGCCAATCCTACACGCGAAATTTGTACCAACCGCGTGGCGATGCGTACCGACCCCGTGAAAATGCGTACTGACGGCGTGGCAAGACGTACCAACCACGTGAAAGTGCGTACCGACCACGTGACAGTGCGTACCGACCGCGTGGCGAAGCCTACCGACTGCGTGGCAGTGTGTACTGATCGCGTGGCGGAGCGTACCGACCTTGCGACAATGCGTACCGACCACGTGACAGTGCGTACCGACCGCGTGGAAGTGCCTACCGATCGCGTGGCAATGCGTACTGATAGCGTGGCAGTGCGTACCGGCCGCGCGACAAAACGTACCGACCGCGTGGCATTCCGTACTGACTGCGTGGCAGTGCGTATCGACCGCGCTAATTTACGTGCCGACCGCGTGCAAATTGCGTTCCAAACGTCGCCCATCCCGCTGTCGGTACGCAACTTGTCCGCCGTCGGTCCACCCCATTGTCTGAGTACCTGTGTCTATTTTACCCTAGCACGTCGAGCCATTAGTAAATGGAGGCCATGCGAAGGCGGAAACGTGATGTGTTAGAGGAAATCAACACGACAGTCCTCTAAAAACTTCCAGGAAGTGTCTTCAGTCACCTGAATGAAGTGTAAAACAGAGGCAGAGAACATAATTCCTATGAAACTGTCGTTAGTGCGCTCGTAGTAACAAGAAAAGTGCGGATTACCTAAGGTGTCCTATAATTATGAAACAATCCAAAAAACGAAAAGCTGTGTGCTAAAAAAGATGAGATGATCGTGTGATCTGGAAAAATGACTATAATAGTGATTTCTTAAGCTGACTACTATAGTTTTCACAGAAAAGCCCCATCGATAACGGGAGAAGTGTTATAGGGAAATTCGAGGGTGTCCTATAATTATGAAACGCACTGTAGTATATAAGTAGTATAGAAGTATGGCTGTAGAAAGTTCTGCTAGGATACAGCAGAAACAGTACTACAGTTTTGGTGAAAATTTCTAGTAATATGGCAGAAATCTCGTATTTCTCAGTCCGTATGGGGGAGAAGTCTGCCAGATCACTACAAAATTCTGCTAGAACACGAGTGAATTCCGTCAGATTACTGGAGAATTCTGTCAGAAGAGGGCAACGCCGTTCCGTGATCTGGCAGGATTCCGTCGTAATCTGGCAGAAATCTCCCGAGAACGGGCTGAAGAAAACGAGAAAATTCTGCCAGATTACTGGAAAATTCTGCCAGATAACGAGAGAATTCTGCCAGAATACGGGAGAAATCTGTCAGAGGAGGGCAACATCTTCTCGTAATCTGGCAGATTTCTCTAGTAATCTGGCAGGATCCCCTCGTAATCTGGCAGAAATCTCCCGTAAACGGGCTGGAGAAAACGAGAAAATTCTGCCAGATAACGGGAGAATTCTGCCAGAATACGGGAGAAATCTGTCAGAGGAGGGCAACATCTTCTCGTAATCTGACAGATTTTTTTCGTAATCTTTCAGAATTTTCCCGTAATGGTCCGGCCTGAGCAGGAGGAGATGGGAATACGTGGGGTTGGGGTTTATCCCTCCGTTGACCAATCACCCACGTCTTAAGTGGTGGAGATACGTCTGTCGATTGGCCGACGGAGCAATAAACTCCGCCCCGTACTCCGATCTCCCCCCAGTACGCGCCTCGAAAAAGAATGAGAGTCACCCAACATTCATGCAAGTCATTTTCAAGATTGTGTGGGTGTCACTGCCGGTTTTTCGTCCATAACTTTTTTGTGCTTGGAGATAGAATTCTGCGTCAACTTGTGCTTCCAGTTGGGAAACTATTCTCGATCCTTCAGCCTAATTCATTTTACGAAACACCGGTTTTTCGCCTATAACTCTTTGACCTGGTGAGGGTTGTTTTTGAAATCTACGTAAAATTCTGCGTCGAATGATATTTCGGATTCCTAACTTTGCTCGTTCCATACTCTGAGAGGATCCCCGCGATCGTTCACGGATAGAATCTCCGGTTTCTGGTAGGGGCCGAGAAGATTCTAGCATGGGGCTATCGCGCAACGATCGCGAAATTCTGCCATTCTCAAACCGAGACTGTACCGCGTTCGTTCATCGATGCTCCCACGATGCTCTATAGCGGAACCGCGAGGAATCGAGCCTGGGCCTATCACGGAACAATTGAGAGATCCTACTAGTTTCAACCTGAGGGCGAATCGCGTCTATACATTGACGTACTCGGGGCGTTACATCGCGGATCCGCGACGAACCGAGCTTGGAACTATCGCGGGACGATCGCGAGATTCTTCCAGCCTTCTGATGGTACCGCATCCAAGCCCTCTCGATGTTTCACCCGAGCGAGTGTTGCCTATCAGATCAACACGAAGCTATAAGGTATTGCCCTCGCCGCATTTCGCGCTGCTTTACAAATCTGCACAACATGAGAACGCGGGAGCGGGGGGAGACGATCACGGTACCATCGCGGATCTCGAGTGCACCACGGTATTAGCGCCGTAAACCTCTCAACGATCGCGGTATTATCACGGTATGAGAACGGGAATGTCAACGGATGAGTCGATTGGGTAACTATCTCGGAACGAACGCGAATCACGGGAGCATCACGGTACTAGCGCAAAAGATTCTCTCAGAGTAAGCCAGCCAGGTCGGTGGAGCCGAACCCCGTTGTTGGCTCCAGCAGAACTCTGCGCCTCTCATTCAAAGGCAGTGTTCACGATGATTTTCATCCCCGAGTTTTTCACATAAAACAATGCGCTGGCCTCCAAGTGTTACCAAAATTACGAAGAAATGGCGAGAAACGCATTAAAACGTCGTATTTCAGTGACATTATTCTTTAACATGGGCCAGTTATCAGGTCGGATAAACATGTTAATGGTGGTTGTCACCGTTGGAAAACTGTGTCAATCGAAAATAGAAGAATATTTCATGCAAAGCAGAATCAGTTAGGGCTTTAAGGAAGGAACGGAGCAATAGAGAGTAAAGAATTGCAAAGCACGCGTCCACAAAAGATTTCATTATCACAGCAAACAATTCCTGTGATACTTAAGAGGCGGGGTGATACTTAAAAGGCAGCGTTCACGATGAAAAAGTTGGCGGTTTTGTTGCAGAGAACTAGTGGTGTGATGGAAAGTGAGCCATTCGCGAAGAAAAATCGCGAAAAAAACGTCTTGAAGTGCCTAAACCCGGCACCCCAAAAAAGTCGGAGACTCCACCCCTTTTCCGGAGACCCCGCCATGGTGGGCGAGTTCTTCCATTACTCGTGGACGAGTTTCTGCCGCGCCGCAGTTGGCAATATAGCACGTTTCTATGCTAATCAATTTTTCTTTTTTTTTCTGGTTGCACCTTCTTTCTCTATTGTGTTGTGTGTTATTTTGTCGCTCATTCTTGTATTTGTTTTCTTAGATGTATATATATATATTTCAGATAAGGACATACAGTCGCTGGATGAGTCCGTTGGACGCCTCAGAGGTGAGGTTTTTTTTATTTGATTTGATTTATTCCACAATTTTTTAAAATTACTTCATTGGATTTCGTGATTCCGTTCTACCGCTTAAAAGGTTTGCTATGGCTGGGCGTTTTCTTTACCAATTAAGACCGCTTTTCTATTAAAAATGAAGTAAGAATGATAAGAATGAACCCATATTTTTTCACTCGTCATAACTATTCCAAAAAATTTTAGACGAGTTTGGCTGATTTTACAGCAGCCTTTGCCATCCCATACCTTTTGCCACTTGTGCTTAACCCGTTTAATCTACTCAGACAGCAGGTGCGGGCGGATCGCTGGCTTTTGGCGGGCGGATCGACATCCCCCCCGCCCTCCGCCCTCCAGTAGCCAGCGATCCGCCCGCCAGTAGCCAGCGATCCGCCCGCCAGTAGCCAGCCATCCGCCCGCCGGTAGCCAGCGATCTGCCCGGCAGTAGCCAGCGATCCACCCGCCAGTAGCCAGCGATCCGCCCGCCAGTAGCCAGCGATCCGCCCGCCAGTAACCAGCGATCCGCCCGGCAGTTATCATCGATCCAACCGCCAGTTATCAGCGATCTACCCGCCAGTTGTCAGCGATGTACCCGTAATTCGAACCCCTTCTCCTTTTGATCCCTCGGGTCGGGGACCAAATTCCTTAAAGGCACAGGACACCCAGAAAATTAAATTTCAGATTTCAAGCTTATCTTGGAGAGAGTCACACGCTGATCACAGTGGCATCCCTGAAATTGTCCAAGACCCCCTTTGAACAGAGTTATGGCTCTTCAAAGATCCCTAGATTCTGAGGGTGAAAAAATGGTGGACGAGTTGTCTCAGGCCTGTATTTCTCTTCATTCGCAATCGTTGCGTGAGAGAAAGACAGGATAAGGAGACAGTCTGGTAATGGACTGAAGAACAACGACTTGTTGGAATTCATCCATCCATCGAGCCGCTATCGAGTTCGGAAATCTGGTAGGGGGTCGGGCCTGTGGTGGTGAGCGAAGGGGGTCGGGCCTGTGGTGGTCGCTTATATCTCGGTTATCTGGAGGAATTGAGATCTCGAATTTGGCACGTGTTATACAGGAGGGGTCTTCTACACAATTACTCGAAAATCTCAAAATTCATATCTGAGGGTGTACTGTGCCTTTAAGGCACAGTTCAACCTCAAAATCAATTTTCTGTTTCCCTTCTTATCTTTAAAATGGTCTCACGCTGATTCCAATGATGTCTCTCTAGTCGTACAAGGCCCCCTGAGAACGGAGTTGTGGCCACTCGAAAATTGAGCTGCGGAAGCATGGTGGACGATTTGTCCGAGGCTTGTAACTTCCGTCATTTGCAACCTATGGATGCGAGCCGACCTGAGAATGTAGGGAAGAACGCGGCTATTGATCGGAAATCATCACTCATCTCGCCACTGTTCAGCTCGAAAGATCGTAAAGGGGCGTGCCAAAGTGGCTTCCTGGTGTCGGCGCCCCAGATTGGCTTCCTTCTATATCTCGCTTATTCTGTGGAATCGAGAGCTCTCACTTGGCAGGTGTTATACGGGGTGGGTCTACTTCATAATTATGTGGAAATCTTGGATTTGGCCCCTGAGCTTGGACTGCGCCTTTAAGCGCCTATGACGCAGTGTTAATCAACCCAAAGAGTTGACTACCTATACATGTTGAGGAAAACCTGGGCCAAAAAATCCGGTCAAAAACTTTTTACTGCCCAAGAAAATGAAGCCCTGAAGTTTGTGCTGCACCCTAGACCCCAACCGACGTATAGTCGACAACAGATCGCTTTGATATTTTGCTTTCCTTATTGTTTCTTGGTGCAGAGCCGATGTGTGGGGGGGGCCTTATGGAAATCGATGGAATGCGAACACATGCCAGGAAAAATGGTGAAGCTTCTGCAGGAAATTTATAGAGGCTCGACTAGCTGTGTCCGCGTCGGAAACAAGCTATCCGAAGAACTCA
Source organism: Aplectana chamaeleonis (assembly GCA_029168955.1). Lineage (NCBI taxonomy): Eukaryota > Metazoa > Nematoda > Chromadorea > Rhabditida > Cosmocercidae > Aplectana > Aplectana chamaeleonis. Next base: position 2,669,463 of record JAPDOI010000047.1, on the reverse strand, counting down.
GAGTCGATGCAGGCGTCCGGCAGGGAGATGTGATTTCACCGCTCCTCTTTAAAGGCACAGTACACCCTCAGAAATGAATTTTGTGATTTTCATTTGTTTGTGTAGTAGACTCCTTCTGTATAACACTTGCCAAGTGCGAGATCTCAATTCCTCCAAATAAGCGAGATATAAGCGACCACCACAGGCCCGACCCCCTTCACTCACCACCACAGGCCCGGCCCCTTTCCTGATTTTCGACCTCGATATCGGCTGGATGGATGGATAAATTCCAACCGAGTCTACGTTCTTGAGTCCATTATCGGCCCTTCTTATAATCCTCGTTCGCTCTCATGCAACGATTGCGAATGAAAGGAAATACAGGCCTAGGACAACTCGTCCACCAATTCTTTGCCCTCAAATAACAGGCTTTTTTGAGGAGCCATAACTTCTTTCGTGGAGGGTCTTGAACGACTTCAAAGATACCACTGCGATCAGCGTGTGACCGTCCCCAATACAAGCATTGAAACTGAAAAACAATTTTTTGGGTGTACTGTGCCTTTAATACCGTGGTCGATGCTATTATGAGAAAGACCTTTGAAAATAGAAGAGGAGTCCAATTTGGCGATAACGATTTTGTCACGGATTTGATGTTTGCGGACGACAGTGCAGTGTTCACCGATACTGACATGGAAGCCACGCTTTTGTTGAATGATATGGCACAAATCGCGGAATCGTATGGGCTGCGGATTAATAAGGAGAAGACTAAAGTCATGACGTCGGACGGTTCACGTGCTTCTGTGTTCTTCGAGGGAGCTGAGCTTCAGCAAGTCAAGGAGTTCAAGTACCTCCGGATCGGTGGTGCAAGAGCGAAAGGTAGTGGCTACATCGGAGATACTGTGCAGGATCGGGCAGGCGTCGGCTGCTTTCGCTTCGCTGGGCTGGTGTTTATGGAAGAAGCGTAATGTGTCAATCAAGACAAAGATCCGGATGTTTCGCGCGCTCATAGTGCGAATCCTACTGTACGGGTCAGAGTCGTGGACGTTGCTGAAGTCGGATTACAGCAGGCTGGAGGTCTTCCAAACGCGGTGTTTGCGGCAAATCCTCGGGATAACTTTAAGAGATCGAATGCGGAACGAAGATATCCGAGATACTTGCGACCATCAGCCCACGATCGAAGAACAAATTCGAACGAGAAGGCTACGATGGTTCGGACATATGCAGAATGGAAACAAACCGACTTCCGCGCAGATTGTTATGGAGAGAGCGCCCTGCACTGTGGAAGGTTGAAAGAGCAGCCCCGAAAAAGACGTGGTTGAAGCAAGTCGAGGCGGATCTGAAGTCCCAACGGTGCAGTGTCCTTAATGCTAGATTAATTGCTGCGAACCGTACTGAATGGAAGCGTATCGTTCAGGCCACAAGAGCTCCTATGGCACCTACAGCAGTGTACTGGTTGAGAGGTCATCCTGCTCCGCCAGCCGCCAGCTAACGGGATGAGTGAGTGAGAGTGAGAGAGCCGATGTGCCTATGTTATACATAACTTGCGTGCACCGAGTTTGCGCCAACTCAGAAAATTTGAAACAGCTTGCACGCCACCAAAAGCAGCGTAAGCAAGCTGCGCGCCACGACTTTTTCTGAATGCTTTTTGCGCGCGCGGTCGTTTTCATGAACCGTCTTGCGCACAGCTTCGCGGAATTTCTGCAGTTAGAGAAGCTTGCGCGCAGCTACTTTCTGGCGGAAAAGGTTGCGCGCAGCGACCTTGGAAGCGGAGAGCCCTACATGTGCATTCTTGCCTCTGAATCGATCGACTAACACATCCTCAGCCAAAATTTTCCGATAACTTCTCCAATTGATCAATGCATGCATATACTCATTTTTCTGGGGTACTACATGCAGTAATTAAATGATTTATATGTCTTCCTTGACGTAGAAAAGATCTCTAGTTCATAATCTGAATACTTTCCCCTGATTTTCCATACCCACAGCGCATTTTGTTATGTTGGTGATTCTCTTCCAAGTAAGCCACGTTGGCTCTATGTTTTTACTGACCCTGATTGGCATCCACGCACCTTTAATTGAAGTTTCTCGAAATTCGTGTTGAAAAGTTATTGATTTTTTCAAGCTTTTTTCACGTTCCTCAGACTTTTTTTGGCAAGGTGTGGTACTCATAGCATTGATTCGCATTTAAATTCAGTGTGTGGTTCAAAAACGGCTTGATTATACACCTTTATCTGTCTCCTATAAACCATCAATATTTTCGCAACAATCGGCTTCGTAACAATCAACTCGTGTCATCTAGCCCTCAAAGGGATCCCACGTATCGTTAGCGGCGATATATTTCATGCTTTCATGGGAGGTGACTAAAGTCATATATAGATAACCAGTAATACACTCTACCGAGAAAAAAAAACCAAAGAAACAAGAAAAAAACTGTTTGAGCAGAGCACAAATGTTTTGGCACCTAGTATTCTTTAATTTGCCCATTCATCCTCTAGTTCTGGGTAAAATTTATTTCCGTTTTTCGCTTACGTCTGCGTGAGTATGCAGCGTCTACCTTCCCCATACTTTCTCGTTGTATCTCTCCTCGCTTTGCACAGGCGCGCGAAGAAACAGTAAATTCGGCCCCGAAAGAGAGGATGCGAACGGTCCACGGCATCAAAAAGGGGGTTGTGCGGTCGAGTTCTTCCACTTTGCATACTGCAGGTTGCACCATAATTGGCGGCGAAAAAAAACGGTTGTGCGGTTGCCTTTCCCATTTTGCATACTGTAGGTTGAACCATAATCGATGGCAAAGTTTAATTTCTTTCCTGAATTTTGAAGAAAAAATCCATGTATCTGTGGTAAACACTTTAGGTATATATTGACAATGTCTGTGTTTGTGTGGAGGGGGGGGGACCACCGCTTTTTAATGTTTCCGATGTTTTCTCTTGAGAATTCAGAAGAAAATTTCAACTCTGCGGTCGATTACACTATGTAACACGGTTTTTGTTCCTGGCTTTTAAGCGTTATATTGAAATTGCTCATGTTAAAAGTATGTGAGAAAATGACTTTATTACGCACAAACTTCACTTACACGATAACAGCACGAAAAAAAACTAGTTTTTTTTTTCTGAAAATAATTATAAAGATTTTTATTCATTTTCGGCATTATGTGGAGGTAAGCGCTTACTTCTACCAATTAAGAGGCTCTGAAAGCTTTGTAGACAAATGTTCCAGATTTGACCTAAAAATCCCCAGGATGGCGATTTGCTGTGCTGATAACGAATCTGAGGTTCATTTGTACTCGCCTTCATAATACCGTTGTTAAGAAGTCGAAAAAAAGCGATATTTTCCACCCACCTCTAGATACCACGTATCTTCGCTATGAAAACCGTAGAACCATAAACACAAAAACCACCCGCGTTTTTATAGAACCTGATTTTGCTTTTGCTGCTCGTCAGCACTGCTCACCCATATTCCCTTTATATTGAAAATGTGTATACGCCGCTGTTTGAACGAAGTCAACAAACAATGAACAGGAGAAAGGGTTACGAATTCTAACCTATGTATGCATGCATTAAGAAAACTGCGCAAGAATTGTCGTGGAATAAGACTCGAAATTAAATAAAATGTAAGTGAATAACAGGGAAGGAGCAGGAACAGAGGAAGAGAAGCAAGAGAAAGAGGGTACAATACGCCTGACAGCCTCGCTTGCGCCCACAAGGGCCTACTGGGTAGATATGCGCTGTCTATATTATAGCGACGATCACACATTCGGTATGAAACAGATGCTCGACGTCATCTCTCACTAACAAGGAAATCATAACTAGTGGAAGATAGAACGGGAAAATGTAATACTATATCTGAGACGGTTCAAGTGTATCATTCCAAACAAGCCTGTGTATCTCGCCTCTAGTCCTTGATCTCAAAGAGGCATAACATTGGAAGGATAGGTTATTGTAGGCATAATGCCTTTTAGGTACTTGAAACCATCGGAAATTCCTTCTAAATAAAGTTAAGAACGGATATCCCACTTGTGTCAGCGCCCCTGACAATCCCTGATCGGAGTATGGACGAATGTTGGGCAAAACATTCTCACCCGTTGGGCCCTGCACTTGTCATACCTTCCTTGTTCGTGAGAACTGATGACGTACATCTAATTCGCACTGTATGTCTGGTCATCAATATATTACAGGTTGCGCGCCACTATCTAGCGAAGTGCGCGCTACTACCCAACAAGCTTGCGCGCCACCACCTATGAAGCTTGCGCGCCACGAAGTAGCAAGCTCGTTGAAGCAATCAGCGAGCTTGCGGCGTAGTGGCGCGCAAGGTGTTTAAAATCTTCTGAGAAGTCACAATAAGGAACGCAAGGTGTGTGGGCGACCCGTGCCGGCCGTACTTCTGCACACCTCAGTACTGCTCATCTACTGCCTTATACCGACATAATAATGAATCAATTCGTCTACTCCATCCCGTGCCTCATATTGTACCCTTAAATGTATGAAAACTTTACAATTTTTCTGTAGACGTTGGTTCGCGACAGATTGACCTACCGGTGTACGATAGGCCTCTTCGAACACCAGACACGGCAGTGGGTCAAGCTTCTCAAAAATTGAATGCAATGCCCCAGTCTCTCAAAAGATTTACGTCCAGCCCGCCCCTTCAGTGGCCGTACAGGAGTGAAATAGCACTCCGCATTTGCAGATAAGGTCTGTTGCAGCACGCAGCTTACAAACAATCTTGCTGGGACCTAAATGATAGTGCCGTGACCCCGTAGACCCAGCTCTAGTATATCCGATCTGCTCGCTGCAACTACGGTTGTTTGCAGCTGCGGACCCAAAGTTAACACCGATTAGGGCAGTAGAGATTTGAAGCTCATCAGCTGCGCTAGTAGTGTACTTTGCGGTTCGATTGTGCTCCAATATGGGGCGCGGGTTGGATATTGTGGAATCATTCACGCGACCATCCTTTCAGGGCAATCACCCTTAAAGGCAGTGTTCACGATTAGAATCGTTATTCTGCTTTTCCGCCCATCTTGAAGACGGTCCCATGCTGATTCCAATGATGTTCTTGGAATCGTACAAGACCTTTTAGGAACGGAGTTATGGTCCCTCAGAAACTGAGCTAAGGAAACATGGTGGACGAGTTGTCCGAGACTTGTAACTTCCGTCTTTTGCAGCCGATGTATGCGAGCTGACCTGAGTAAAGAGAGAAGTTGATATTAAAGGGAAGAACGGGGCTATTGATCGGAAACTATCGCTCATCTCACAATCTCGAGCATTCATCAATTCACGTCAGTGGGCGTGGAAAGTGCATCTGGGGGTGACGAGCTGACGGGTGTCCAACTTTGGGGCCGTAGGGGACCATTCCGAGCTCATTTTTCTTAGTTTTTTCAACGCTAGGGTTTCGCTAGGCCCCGCAGCTGCCGATCTCTACCAAAAAATCAAACATGGTTCTTATCGTGGACACTGCCTTTAAAAGTTCTGGGGCCATATCCATGAAACTACGGGAGCCTCTCGGAAGGGTTCCTACAAGCAGCCAGTGTATGCGTTGGGCGAAATTTGGACCTTTCCGGGAGGCTCACTTTGTTTCATGAGTACGGCCAACTAACTGAATTGCGCCAAAACGTGTTGCTAGCTACAACTATGTAGTCGCATTTTCATCTTTTGGCAAATGACGTAAAATCACATCGTGCTAGAGCGGATAATTTGGCTCGCTCGGCACTTTTACAAAGTTAGTAAGGGCTCCCTACATTGCCTAAGTTCCAAAAAAATCTGCCTTGTGGGTCTCGAAATAATGAAATTCAATTAACCATGCGTTCCTGACTGAAGGTTGGAACAAACTTGGTGCACCTACATATGTATTAGCATATGGCACCGAGCTTGCGCCAACGTTTACTAGGGAACAGAACGTCTCACTAGGATCCATGCTGACCGTACATTTCAAATGTCGTAATTCGACTTCTTTGAAACACGGACTTTCGGGTGTATTCAGGTTTTCGAATTCTTACCTTTCGTATCCTCCCATAGAAAACCCTCAAAAATGTGGGCAGTCACGTATCCAAATTGGGGAACCTCACCACTCGAATTCAACACTGCGCCCACACAGCTAGCTTGCACGCTAAACCGGGACACCGCCTGCACGCCGACACACGACGCGGCCGGCACCCCGACACGCGGCGCGACGACTCCTCCCAACCTCTATTGGGGCATTCACCGGGTGAGAGGGACCTCCAGATAGGGTTCGAGCACCGCAAACTTTAGTAACTGAACCGGGGACGCCGCTGCCATCTGACTCCTGCGCCTGAAAAATGCGTCATATATCTACTTCCCTCGAAGGAGGCTCGCTTCCTCTAAAAACAAGGTTGACACCAGTTTACTATAGTTGTGCCCTGGAAGAAAAGACAGAATATCGAATAGATTCGAATGACTCCTTTTTTTAACGTCCGATTTTTGAATATATTCGAATGGCCCTCTTTATTCGAGGTCCGAATTTTGAATAGTTTCGAATGAAATCGACTCGAATATATTCGAATAATTTTTCGAATAATTTCAAAGCGACAAACTGAAAACAGGCAAAGTGAGCCGTCAGTGGAGAACCGTAAATTATTCCAAGCGCAGGAGAGGCGGGAAAACTCCGTGACTCTTCCATTCACGCGCTTCGCTTCGCTTCTCCCCCGTTCGTCCACTCACGCGCTCCGATCATCCCCCGTCTGCCCGTCCCTTTCGTAATCGGAATACATTACGACCACCACCCTAGTTGCCCAAGAAATACTGACAACACAAGTCGTTTCCGCTGATGCGACCTGAGCTTTCTCTTGTAAAACGTGGATGAGTACATAGCACCATCTGTGTCAAGAATTTAACGATATTGTATGGTTTCTATCATATCTCTAAATATCCGCGGCGTAGATGTTATTCCGCCATCTTTTGAGCGAAGCGTTTTTCTCTCCATTTCTAGCATACACCATATGTTTTCCTCAAAGACAACTGCTTCCCAGAATTAGGATACTCGCGATAAACTGGGAGAATCAAAGAACACGTACTCTAATGAGCTAAATACGAGGTAAGCATTATAAGATCCCTCAACAATTAAGCAACATCGAGGAAAAAGCGACATATAGAAGTGAAACAACTATGACACTTAAGTAGAGATGGCGGATGGGGCTTTATGGCGTGGCAGTGGATCAATAAATGAACTCCAATCCACTCATCATTGATTGACCAGTTTTACCGTGTAAAATTTGAGCGGGCGGATCGCTGGCTATCAAAGCCCTGGCGGGCAGATCGCCGGCAAGTTGCGGGCGGATCGCCGCATCTCATAGCTCAGCGGGCGGATCGCTGGCTATCAAAGCCCTTGCGGGCGGATCGTTGGCAGGTTGCGGGCGGATCGCCGCTTTAGAGCGTGCCGGCGATCCGCCCGCTAGCGTGATCAAGTTTCCCAGGCGCCGCTATCCGCCCGCCAAAACGCAGCGATCCGCCCGCAAAGGCTTTGATAGCCAGCGATCCGCCCGCCGAGGCCACGATGAGCAGCGATCCGCCCGCAACTTGCCGGCGGACCGCCCGGAGAGGCCTTGATTGCCAGCAGTCAGTCCGCACCTGTTGTCTGAGTAGTTGGCAGGTAAATCATGAACTCGTAGGGTGTTGTTCCTACTGGGTGGAAACATTTTTATAATTGTGTACCCTGCATAAAACGTCGTAATTCACACGGTTCAAAGCGCGAGCGGTGCGCGCGACGCCTCGGCCTCCGTCTGCCCTGTGCTCTCTCACTGTCTCTAACCTCCGATCAGTACCAGCACGAGTAGGAACCAAGTGAATTTCGCCGTTTTATAGCCTGTACACCGTTGGCTTGAAAATTTTTGCGAAGACGAACCCAAATTCCTGGTTTTGTTATCGGCGGGGGTTACTGCTAGTACTTGACCCAATTCCTTAGGGGTTTACAAGATTTTCTTCGAATGGGAAGCCTTCAAATACGACAAATTCGTCTTTGAAGGCATATTCTGAGCGAATTCCCGGGATTCCGAGTCCGAAATCATGATTTTCTGTGAGCATTTCACCATCACACTTAGTAGGAGTTACTGCTAGTGTTCTACCCGATTCCGTAGGGTTTTGCAGAATTTCAGAATTTTCCCCGAAAGGAATGCCTTCAAAAACGGCAAATTCGCTCTCGAAGGCATCATTTTCGGGGCGAATTCCCGGGATTCCGAATCCGAAACCATGATTTTCTGTGAACATTTCACCTTCACACTTAGTGGGAGTTACTGCTAGTTTTCGACCCGATTCTGTAGGGGTTTACAGAATATCAGAATTTTCCTCGAAAGGGATGCCTTCAATAGCGGCAAATTCGCCCTCGAAGGCATCATTTTCTGGCCGAATTCCCGGGATTCCGAATCCGAAATCATGATTAGGAGGTGTAAAAGGTGTAAGCGGCTGCGTAGTGTGCCAAGTTGTCGGCGGCAGGACTGACAATCCGGATAGCGATTTTATTACCCCCGCGGTCGCATCATCAATCCGTTTTCCACCGCCAAGGAACCCCTCTCGTGCTCTGATTTCGACATTATCTGCGACATTAGTCCGGACAAATAGAGTTCTTTACTTCTTTTGCTTCCGACGCTGCACCGACGAGCCTTCTCCACCGCCTCACAACCGACCCCGTGTCTGAGATCACATTTAATTAGCTTGGCATGGTGGACGAGTTGTCCGAGACTTGTAAGTTCCGTCTTTTACAGCCGATGTATGCGAGCTGACCTGAGTAAAGAGAGAAGTTGAGAATGAAGGGAAGAACGGGGCTTTTGATCGGAAACAATCGCTCTACTCACGATTTCGAGAGTTCCCTTGTTCACGTCGAGGGGCGGAAAGAGGCGGGGTTTGCCCACAATGGCGGGGTTTGCCCACTTTTCTAAGCCGTTTTGCGGCTCCTGGGTAGCTTTTCTTCCCGTTTTTTTTTCGACTCTGTTCTGCTTCTGAGAGCCACGAGAAGCGTTTGTCATGAAAAATACGAGGATGAAGTTTATCGCGAACAGTGCCTTTAACTAAAGTGTACTGCAGGAAAGGTTCCGTAACAAACCGATATTTGAACAAGATTTTTTCGACTTTAAAAGTAAGAAAAGCGGAATGACGTCTTTTGTTTCTTACTATTTCAGCGTCTTAGTACCTCATAGCACCCATTTCATAGTAGTATAAACGGGTGCAGAGGTAGCCAAATCGTTGTTGGCTGTAGTTAGCTGTTACCTGGGATGCTCTTTTGGTTAGCCACTTCATTATCCAGGAAATTTAAGCAGAATAAATTACTTGCACCAAGATTATAGGGTTTCATTCAGGTGGTCTGGTCGCTCCCGATGGCTAAAAGGGACCGATGCATCTTCCAGCTGTTTTTGGAAGAACGACTGTGATTATTCAAAAAGGTATTTTTCTAAATGTTACGTCGCCTTTCGGATTTGTTATGGTAATGCTCGAGTGCGGGCTCCTCGTTATTGTTAGTCGAAAATTCGGCCCCGGTCTAGGGTCCAGCGGGTTTGAGACCACACATTCGGGCGTGAAGGAGTCGTAAAATTTTTGACCAAAAATTTAAACATGCTATGTTTGAGGGCGGATCGATCGTGAACTTTGTGAACTAAATCTTCACCCGTTGTGTTTATCGAGACCTATTTTTGGTGCGCTGGGACACAGGTTAATCGTGCTGAGTCCACGTGGTTGGCCAAAATTTTTTTTAAAAATTTGGCCAAGTTTATCATGGTTTCTTGTGCTGCAAGTGTTGGTGTCTGTTACTGCGAATCAGAATCTCGCTCCGGTAAGGTACTGGGTAGGGTTTTGTAAAAATTGACGACATTTTTTTTTCAAATAATCTGGTCGCCGAGATGAGGGGGGTCGTCGCTTCTACAAAACGGTCAGGGTCAGGCTTGACGCTGAGCCCATTCCGTGTTGACTGCTATTCGTTTTTAACGGATGCTGGCGCTCAGCAGTGGCCCTGCTGAGCGCCAGTATTCGTTAAAAATGATTAGCACGGTCTTCACGGAATGGGTTCTGCGTCAAGCCTGACCGTGACCGTAGAAAAAGGACGTGAGTGCCAAGTTCCGCAGTGGCAGAGCGCTTGCGTTTCAGAAATTCCGGTGTGGTAAGCTTGCGAACTTACTGTCTACAGCAATGTGAATAGGCGGTGGTGCGAATGCGGTTTCTTTCTAACAGACTCATTTGTTTGTGCGATCACTCACTTTTTCGAAACAGTTGAGATTGATGGGTGAGTTCTTGTTTCGATTCCCAAATTTTCACTTGTTTTCATTGCTCCCGCAGGTGTAGTCATTGCGGTGAAAACACAGGCTCGCCAATCTATTATAGCTGTTTCGGTAAAACGATTGATAGCACAATCAGACTATCTTATCTTAGGAGGAGTCCGCATCCACACCAATGCCTTTTTCCATTGCCGTGAACTATACAGTCAGGGTCAGGAGGGTGTTGTCAAGCTGGACAACAATAGCCAAAAAAGAAATCAGCTGTCCACTAGCGATTCTTAGAGCCTAGCCAACCATGACTACAGTATGCTTAGTGAGGATACGCAACCTGTTTCTAATACTTCCCCCTGAAAGAGTTCACCTCTGAATTGGTAGTGTATCACTCGCCAGAAGCAGTCCTTCTATTTTCAACAGCTAAGTTGTAAAACATTGCTGGTGTATGGTGTATCGGATATTCATACGTGGAACTAACGAACGCCCTTGTCGCAAGCGGGAAACTTGGCTTCTTCTGGGTTACCGGATATAACAGCGTAAAAGATATTTTATTTCCCGATATTGCTATAAGTTTCACCATTCCAATATTCTATCCTTTTAAAAAATCGAAGATCCCATCATTCAAGTGAGCGCGCGATTTCGCTCTCTCGGTCTGCCATACGATCTCTCGCTGTCTCTAACCTCCGCACCGCACTACTCGCGGGGGAACTACGGAATTTTTTAACAACCTGTAGATATCCCTTTCCATTCTTTTGATCTCATGTAACCCGCAGTCTCTATCACGCCCTTTATTTGCTACTAACTAGATCATATAGGCTGTGTGAAAAGGGAATTCTCATGGCTCCTTCGTGTGCGTGTGCGGAGCAAAAGGAAGAGAGTGAGAGAGAGGCTTGCCCGCGCGATGATCGATAAAAATTTTGTTTTTACACAGAGGATAAATAGACTGTGTTTAATTCGAGGTAAGCTCCTGTTTTGAAAATCACAACGCGGAGCGGCAACTTTTTCGTCGAAGCCTCCTTATCACTAGTCATCTTCCAACGAGGCCCACCGCTCCGCTACTGGTGATAATCGAAATCGACAGCTCACTAGAGATTTGACAGAGTCTATGTGTATACGGTTATATGAACAACTGAAGTAAACTTTGGGTGCTATCGCAGCAGTGGGGGCGGCCTAGGCCATCGCAATTGGCCGCACCCACTTTTCCGTGCCGCAAAGACCCTCCCTTTTGTGGAAGGGGATGGTAACCTCGGTTGTCCGGCGGCGCAGAAAAATGTGCGTAGCCAATTGTTATGGGCAACTGCCTCTCCACCTCCCCCCTGCTGCGATAGCACCAAACATTGATATGTTTGCATGAACAGCTGAAGCTAACCTCACCTTTTCTTCAGATTTTCCGTGGAACAATTACGGAGAAGAAGACTCGAGTAAGATAGACTGCTGGAAATTCAATGCCCTACTCGGCGGCTACACCCGGCAGGAGTTACCGAAGGAATGTCTGATCCGAATACGGCTGTCCCCGTTGTTTACTTGTGTTTTTTCATAAGTGATAAAAGTTGCACTTCCTGTTATTTTCTTCCATGTATCATCACTGTCATTTCTGCATCACTTAGTTTCCCAAGGCAGACATAAGGTAGCTGGAAATCAGCTTGGAAATACCTCGCGATTTTCGAATTGAGGTCTCTAAAGTCTGTCCGAATGAAACTGTCCGTCCACACGGTTGGCGGGCGTGTTGAGTGGCCATCGCAGAGGATTTTTTTCGGGCGAGCCTTGTCACGACTGCGGACAGTTGATCGGGGTATTATTATTTTTTGTTTGAAATTCCGGGTTCAGGTTCAGGAAATGCCTCAGTGAAGTTTGCTCAAGATGCGCCCCGACCGAGGGGCGGAGAGTCTCATTCGGAGGAACATGATGTCCTTGGCCAAAATTCGTCCGACACACCGATCCGTGTTGAACATACCTCTGCGATTATTTCGCCGTTAGGCGGGGCTCAAAGAGGGTGTGCTGGTTGAATAGTTTACACAACACGAGCTCTTTGCGTTCTGCGACAACTAGGCTAAATGAATTCAGTTTCGTAGGGTACTTTCCGGCACAAATTTTTGAAATATATCCTATTGGTCTGCATTCCAATGCTCGATTAGTTAAAGTCTGCGAACAAATGTTGAAGGCACGCGAGAATTCACCTCCTGGGATGTTGGTGTGCGTGTCAAAGGTGCTGTGCTTATCTGGGCCGAACTCCGGTCCGCAATTGCGTCTTGACACGCTTTGCGGCCGCACGCGCTCGAGTCAGTCGGGTTTCCAGCGCCAAAGCCGACTCGATGTGGCTTTTTTGTACAATTTTCTCCAGTTTTTCTTAGTCTCCAGTTTCCAAAACCCATTTAGAGTCAGCAGATCGGCGGCTGCGGCGCTGGAAGCTCTTCTGGCTCGGGAGCGTGCGGCCGCAAAGCGTGTCGAGACGCAACTGCAGACCGGAATTTGGCTCAGATAAGCACAGAATATCCTCTATATCCAAACAAAAGTGACTTTTTCTTTCTCATGAAGTCTGGAGGAGAAGCAGATGCAACATACGCGCACAAGCACGTGATCGACCCGAGTAAAATTTGCTCCTAATGGACGGTATGCCAATGGAAAGTGTCAACGCTCTAGAGTATGGCTGACACAATACTTTAAGCTGATTACTTGGGTTCAGATGAGGTATTCTGAGTAACCTCACAAAGGCAGGGGGCTACCTACATACCTTTCACATGCAAACGATTTCGAATGATTTTTTATAAGATGCTTCTCGCTAGTCGCTCATAACAGTGTAGTAAAATACTGGAGGAGAGTTTCTTGAGCTTCATTCAAACACTCCAGCAAACAGCTACGAACAACGCGCATTTTCCGCTTCTTGCCAAAAGCATTCTTCAGATTTTAAGGAAAATTACAAAGTCGACGTCGAAAAAACGCACGAACCAGGCAAAAAAAACAAGCAGTGGCAAAGCGATTCACCACTGGAGCTTAGGACGAGTAGTCATATGAGTAGCCAATTTCAGGGCATTTTATAGCATCATCCCAGGTGGCACACTCGTCCACTTCCAGGAAACGAAGAAAAAAATTTTTGATTTGCGGAAAATTAGGGAGTTTCTCGTTACTGTGGTTATACTAGGCATCCAGAAGACTCAATTGTTGAGTATGGCACAGGCTGGAATGATTTCGCACAGCGAAACGGCCTTGCCGCTTACCAGAGTACCGAAGATACGGCGTGCGTGCAGAGTTACGATTGCTACCAAAAGCCCTCACAGTAGGGGACAGTTACTCTAGTAAATCTAAAATTTATGTTCCTGTCTTTCGATTTGTTCATTTTGAAAAGAGATTTTTTACTAATTAGTGCAATGTATGCATCTTTGCTTTCAGAGTCCACGCCTCAAGCATTTTTCTATATACCGCAGACTTTGCTTTTTTTCTTCATTTCATGGCCATAATAGAATTAGGCTGCCTTTTATTTCCCTTTATTTTGTCTATTGTTTGAAGAAATCGGTAACTCGAACCTCGAAAAATAAAAAAATATTTCAGTGATTCAAGCACTTTGTGTTCGATATACACGAGAAAAACCTGTAAAAGACGCAGGGAACCAAAATTATGGTGGAATTTACGGTATAGTACGAAAAATTGAGAGGAATAAAATTTATCCTAAATTTTCTGCAAATACATTGGAATGAAAAAAACAGAACGTGCGGAGTATTGATGCAGGGTTATCGAATATCGGGATGTTTCTATAGCTTACATAAAAGGAGGGAAAATGAAACGATGCCCCAGTTGCTAACAGACGGCCATGAAATAAGCAGAAATCAAAATGTACATTTTTCGAACAAAAACGCTAACGGCGTGGACTTGCGAAGAAAGGAACGAATGCACCAGTTAAACAAATATTTGCATGCAATAAGAATAAAATAAGAGAACAGGAACATAAATACATTTAGTGGAGTAAACTGCGAAATTTCGAGGAGGCCAGGTTGTCGTCCAGTGAGCATTATTTCTCTCTCAGGTTCGAGACAGCTGATGACCCCTGATAGGCGTTATCGATGACTCGTCCAGGATGCCCATATTGCAAGAACAGGACTCGTCCACCGCCAAAAACAGCGAAACTTTAAGCTGTTAGTTTCGCTCAAAATAGGGTTTTTTTCCGCAATTCTTTCGATTAGGTCTTACTACCCTGCACTCGTAGAGTGCTTTACTGAAAAAATCTCGACATCCATATTTTATCGTGAACACTGCCTTTAAAGGCAGCATACACGCTCAAAAATGATATCAATTTTATGGAATGAATCGAAGGTCTGAAGATGTTAATATTCAGAGATAACGAAAAAACCGGAAGAAAATCGACTGAAATGAAGATATAACGGTTCGTTCTATATTGGCCCAGATGTGGACGAGTTTTACCGCATTGGCTGAAATAGCGGAGCTAGCGACAAATTTGTTGGGATAACGACGCTAATGTATTCTTACGGCCCTTTCTGGAACTCTTACGACCTTAGAAGCGTAAAAAATGAGCGGAAATGACCGTAATCGAGCCTTGAACATTTGTATTGAAGGGCGGAGCCCGTATCGGTGGGCGGAGAAAGGATAATTTTGTGACTCAATGCGGCTCAAATACGGTCATTTTAACTCGTTTTCAACTCTTCCAACTTCGTGAGGGCTCTTCTAGGGCCCTCAAGATCCCACTAATGTGGTTATCTCAACAACTTTTTTGAGCGTGTCTGCTGCCTTTAAAGCCACAGTCCAAGCTCAGGGGTAATTTTTGATATTATATTCCGGCCGCCGTGTATAGCAACCCTGCCAAGCGCGAGATCTCAATTCGATCAAATAAGCGAGAAACTTCAGGGAAAAAGTCGGCCCCGCCCACTTTACCCTAAAAGCCTAACCGCGCATACCGCCCCGGAAAGGGAACCAAGAGCTTTGCTATTGTACATTTTGCCTTTGAGCATTGTTACACCAACCAATTTTTCCGTTTGCAAAGAATTTGGTTCCCTATCCGAGGCGGAACGCTTGATTATGCTTTTAGGGTACTGGGGGCGGGGCCGACTTTTTCCCTGTAGTTTCACACTTATTTGATCGAATTGAGATCTCGCGCTTGGCAGGGTTGCTATACACGGTGGGTGGACTATAATATCAAATTTTATCCCTGAGGTTGGACTGTGCCTTTAAGGATTTCGCGTACTTCTGTTGCGTTTTTCTCAATTTCTACGTCATTTTAGATCTACCCGGGAGCCAGTTAATCGATATAGCGAATAATCTCAAAATTAAAGATTATCGTGAACACTGCCTTTGAACCATAGAGGCGAAAGCACCCTCTGGAGATAACTATGGAGCTCGGGTCTACCAGTCTCGCTGGCTTATGGGGCAGGCAAAGTTAGTAAGGTCCTCGAACAAGCTCCTTAGGCTAAGCTACAGAGGAAAAGTTGATTTTGTAGCATTCTTTGCGTTGTAGCCCGTACAGGTCTAGATATGAGTCGTGCCTTATTAATTCCAATTGTAAGTGGAAATAAAGCTCTAGAAGAAGAATTCAACTTGTTGGTGCCGCTCACTTTGCAGTTGCGCGATAATGCTATGGATGCTTAAATTATTCGTCATTCGAATATTTGAATTTCGAATGTTCGTTTGTTCGAAATGAAAAATGAACGAATTTATTCGAAATTCGTTCGTTCGGAATAAAAAATGAACGAATTTACTCGAAATTCGTTCGCTCGGAATAAAAAATGAACGAATTTATTCGAAATTCGTTCGTTCGAAATTAAAAATGAACGAATTTATTCGAAATTCGTTCGTTCGAAATTAAAAGTGAACGAATTTATTCAAAATTCGTTCGTTCGGAAAAAAAATGAACGAATTTATTCGAAATTCGTTCGTTCGAAATAAAAAATGAACGAATTTATTCGAAATTCGTTCGTTCGGAATAAAAAATGAACGAATTTATTCGAAATTCGTTCGTTCGAAATAAAAAATGAACCAATTTAAACGAAATTCGTTCGTTCGGTCTCTTTTTGAAAAGTCCTCACTCTAGTGGCTACATCGGACATACTGTGCAGGATTGGGCAGGCGTCGGCTGCTTTCGCTTCGCTGGGCTGGTATCTATGGAAGAAAGGTAATAAGTCAATCAAGACGAAAATCCGGATGTCTCGCGCGCTCATAATGCCAATCCTACTCTACGGGTCAGAGCCGCGGACGTTACTAAAGTCGGATCACAGCAGGCTGGAGGTCTTCCAAACGCGGTGTTTGCGGCGAATCCTCGGGATAACTTCAAGAGATCGCATACGGAACGACGTTATTCGAGGCACTTGCGACGATCGAAGAACAAATTCAAACGAGAAGATTGCGCTGGTTCGGGCTCTATGCAGAATGGGAACCAACCGACTTCCGCACAGATTGTTATGGAGAAAGCGCCATGCACTGTGGAAGGTTGAGAGAGCAGCCCCGAAAAAGACGTGATTGAAGCAAGTCGAGGTGGATCTGAAGTCCCAACGGTGCAGTGTCCTTAAAGGCAGTGGTCGCGATGCAACACGTTATCTAAAAAGCTATGAAAATCAGCTTACATCGAAAACAGCTGAAAAACGGTGGAGGTAGCGAGGTCAAAAACGGGCTAGAATTAGAGTTGCTAGGGCCCAAAGAAGCCAGTTCGTGCACACGTGCACATCGCAGCAAAAAAAGATCGCAGTCTCATGCCGAGCAGTTAGAAAATCATCGACATTCAGAGGAAGAAATAAATGCAATTTTACGTAATGAAAAGAGTTGACCAATGAAAGCGAGCACTTCAGTCAATGTTTTCAACTATGTGAGTCCGAAGAATAATGTTCATTGATTGAAATTAAATTTCAAGCCATCTGATGTTCTTGATATCAGAGATCATCACTGCCGATGATGTGGAGTGGGCTCGTCCACCATCAAAAAGACAAGAAAGTTCAGGCTTCAAATTTGGCCCGAAACAGCGGTTTCTTCGCTTTTTTTTCTCATTGGTCCTACTACTCCAACCTAGAAAAGGGTTTAGAGAGGTAAATAAGACAAGCATATTTTATCTCGACCACTGCCTTTAATGCTAGATTAATTGCTGCGAACCGTACTGAATGGAAGCGTATCGTTCAGGCCACAGGAGCTCTTATGGCACCTACAGCAGTGTACTGGTTGAGAGGTCATCCTGCTCCGTCAGCCGCCGGCTAACGGGATCAGTGAGTGAGTGAGTGAGGAATGGAAATAAAATTAACATGAAATGATCGCTCACTTCAACGTAGTGCGGCGGCCGGGGTCTAGTGAAAATCGGACCAGCCTGAACGGAAAATATTCGGGCTTAACCCACAATAGGGAAATAGTTTTGGGAGAAGTGAACTAACAATAAAAGTGGTTTTAACAGAAAAAAAAGAGATTCAAAACAAAAAACTCTTTTTCGGGAAGTTTTTTGGGGATTACGGCCGGCTCAAGCAACGAAAAATTCTGAAAAAAGTTCACGAACACTTGAAAGGCTTGAAAGAAAAGTCAGAAGTCAGTAACAAACACTGAACACGGATTCTAGTTAAGCAACATTCACCGAAAATTTGCTTGTTGTATTGGTTGCCGACCATTCTCGCTTTTCCTAGAATTGAAACTTTCGCAAACGGG
Organism: Aplectana chamaeleonis; assembly: GCA_029168955.1. Classification (NCBI taxonomy): domain Eukaryota; kingdom Metazoa; phylum Nematoda; class Chromadorea; order Rhabditida; family Cosmocercidae; genus Aplectana; species Aplectana chamaeleonis. The sequence goes on along the minus strand of JAPDOI010000047.1, from coordinate 2,651,666 downwards.
TCTAATATAAGAAATCTTGCATTCAGTGATCGAAAACTGCTGGAGGATAGAATAGTGAACAGAAAAAACTATGAACTCACACGATCAGCTGATGAGGGGCGGGCGCGGAAGCTCGTACGAAACCGATGCGTCGCGTGCCTGCAACACAAGTTCGCAATGGCAAAAACTAAATTTAGCCCAGAACCAGAGGGTACTTGCGAAACAATTCCACGCTCAGACTTACGGGAATTAAATCACAAATTAACGAGAACAGCAAATAATTCCTTCGAGGACAGAAGGAGGGGAACGTGGTGGAATACTAGAAAAATATTGTAGATTAATAGAATGGGACCCAGAGAATAACTGAATACTAGTAAAATAGAATTATATCAGACTCACAGAACAAGATTCACAGAATAACAGCGATCGGCCGTAAAAGCGTCTGTCGAGAATCGATTGCCCATGACGCTAATGAGCTCCAATGGGAGTTGTCTGGGATGAGCTCATGAACTGAGCAGTACACCAAACTACCCCGAACAGATCACCAACCCATGAAGAAAAATGACATAACTTTCTCCGCAGATTTTCTTCTTTCAAATGTGTCAGACTGTAAAGGGTTATGCATTGCATTGCAAGAGTACCCTGTGTGAGCCTGATTGAGCACAACGTAACTGACTTCCGTAAAAACGTACAGCACCGCGCATTTTTTTTTGCAAAAAAAGGTTTTGTGGCTTTTTCGAATATACGAAGCGCCGCATCGCCATATCTCGCTTCAAATTCGACGAAATGAGTTTTCGAAGTAGTTTCCGTGTTCCACTCAGTAAGGCAAATGCGATGGTATGTGTACAGAGTCTTTTCAACTCCGATATCCTTTTGAAAAATGTGCATTTCCTTCTGAAATTCACCTCGACAACAGGTCAAAACAGAAAATATTTCCACTGTCATCATCGTCTGACCAGTTCATAAAGAGGAATTTGGTGGTGCAAAAATGCATTTTTCAATAAATTCCTGGAGTTGAAACCATTGTTTTGTGACACTATCGCATAGAACTTAAGGAAGCAAATGAGAAATTGGACCACTTTCAAGCAAGTTACGGCAATGTGGCACCTTGTGACTTCAAAAACGTAACAAAGCGCTTTTTTCCGCTTAAAAAATGGCGCGGTTCCAGGCTATTGAGCACAGCGAAGCACTGCTCTGCAATTTAAATAATCCATGGATCCTATAGCACGCCCACAAATACGCCGCGAGGCGGCGTGGGTGCGCACCCAGTACTATTATAATTTGTCTGTTGGATTGTCAGTTCTTTCAAACTACAGTAACTATAAAATACAGTCAATGTGATATACAGTGCGTTCGGAAATGATAGGGACACCCCTTAAAACCACAGCCTTTATGTTTAAAGGCACTGTTTGCGATAAGCTTCATTCTCAAATTTTCTCATGACAAACGCTTCTCGTGGCTCTCAGAAGCAGAACAGCGTCGAAAAAAACTAGACGAAAAGCTACCCAGGAGGCGCAAAACGGCTTAGGAAAGTGGGCAAACCCCGCCGCTGTGGGCAAGTTCTGCCTCTTCCCGCCCCTCGACATCAACAAAGGAACACTCGAAATCGTGAATTGAGCGATGGTTTCCGATCAGAAGCCCCGTTCTTCCCTTCATTCTCAACTTCTCTCTTTACTCAGGACAGCTCGCATACACTGGCTGCAAAAGACGGAAGTTACAAACCTCGGACAACTCGTCCACCATTTTCCCTAGCTCAATTTTGAATGACCATAACTCCATTCCCAGAAGGTCTTGTACGATTCCAGAAGCATCATTGGAATCAGAATGGGTCCGGTTTCAAGATAGGCAAAAAAAAACAGAAAAGCGATTCTAATCGCGAACAGTGCCTTTGAATTGAGTGCGGCGTTCAGTAATGCTCATAAATGAATTAGGCAAGGTAAATAATCTCTGTTCACTTGTGTCTATAACAATAGCATAATATTGTAATAGTTTATTTCAAATTGTCACATTATTCGTCGTTCGGAAATGATAGGGACACTATCAAAAAACAAAAATTATCAAACAAGGAATGAACAAAACATACACATACATGAAATCTAATATGATATCGCACCTCCAGAGTTGGAAATTAATTCAAAAATTCTATTCGGCATAGAAGTGATCAAATTGGATATCACATTTTTATCCAAATTTCTCCAGGCTTCAAGTACAGCGGCCTTTAGCTCGTCTACGGTCCCATACTGCTTGTTATTCGCGTAAATCTGGCGCACAATTATGCCCCAGATATCCTCTATCGGGTTGCAGTCAGGACTACACGCGGGCCATTCCATCACGCCAACTCGGTTTTGTTGAAGCCACGCCTTTGTGGATCTGGAGACATGGACCGCAGCGTTATCTTGCTGGAAAATGTAGCGTTGACGCCTGTTTCCAGTGAAGAACGGCAGAAGATGCGCACGCAATGTTTCTTGATACTCCTCCGAATCTATCCGACAAGAAGTGAAGGCGATTTCCAAAACACCTTCCCGGCAGAATGCTCCCCAACACATCAGCGAACCGCCTCCGAAATTTCTTCGACTAAATACCATCGGATTCTTGCGAAGATCTCTCCAGTAGCATCGAGCACTGTCAGGTCCATCGAGGTTAAACTTCTTTTCGTCGGAGAAAATTACCTGGAACATGTCGCCTTTATCTTTTTAAATTTTATCGGGTTTTTAGAGAATCCCTTACCTTTGACCAGTCTATTGCCATGTTGTTCCTTGCAAACCGGAGTCGAGCTACTCTGTGGGCTTCTGAGAGTGATGGAGCCTTCTTCATCACTTGGCGAACGATGTTTTCGTCTGCGTTTACGACGCTCCAAACAGTAGTCTTCGACACATTGAGCGACAACTGAGCCCTCACTTGGTTGAGAGACAGACTACTGTTTGAGCAGAGTCGGCTTATCCTCCGTGCATCCCTGCCGCTGACCTTTCTTGGGCGTCCAGAACTCTTCTCCACGCCGTAGGAGTCTGGATCGAATAGGAACTGGCTGATGCAGTTGGGGGAACGTCCGAGCTGGGAGGCAATTCGACGTTGGCCCGACAGCCCGGCAGCGTTGAGGGCACGTATTTGGGCTTGTTCGGAATAAGTAAGCGATGTACCACGGCCCATGATTGGAATAAAGATGTTGGGTGTCCTCGTGTTGCGCTCACGTAGTGAACTTGTAACGGGAAATTTTGTTCGAAGTGAAAAATTCCCTTTTTTGCAGGGTGTCCCTATCATTTGCGAATGGTGAAATTTCCTAAATGTAAAGGCAAGATCTTATGAAATTAGGCACGGTTTCAAGGAAGTTGCGGACAGAGGTTTTTTATCCCGCTGAAATCTTTGATGAACAGTATTCATCACCATTTCCAGAAATTTTTTGAAAATCTCATTTTTTAGAGGTGTCCCTATCATTTCCGAACGTTTTGTATCACGTCTGTCCTACTACTATGGCAGCAGAATATACCATTATCGAGTTCAGAATTTCCAAAAAAAAAGCTTCGTGACAGTATTAGTGACTGTCATTCTTTCACTTGCAATTTTCAAATAAATTTCCGTAAATTTTCAAATTTCAGTGAGTATTGGGCGAAACGCTACGTTATCAAACGTATCAGTGAAATAAGAAGAGTAACTTTGCACCCCATCGTATATTTTGAGCAATGACCTTTTGCCATCTTTCAGACAGCATCATAGATCTACGTTAACAAAACTTCTGGTTTTTATCAGCAAAAAAAACTGAACCAGGTACGATTTGGCATCATTATCATTATTTAAATTTCTACCATTCAAGGAGTTTTGCAAAGATCGAAATAAAAAGTAATCAGATGGTGCAAGTATATAATAGGTCGTTTGTGCTTTCGTATGGGATTTATACCAAAGTCGAAGCCAGAATTACTACCGAATTTTCCGTTTTTACCGTATTTACCAAAAAAAATCGGTAAAAACTTTTGGTAAAAAATTTGCCGAAAAGAAATTTCCGCACAACCCTTTTCCCAACCATGCCCCATTAACTTTTGACGAGTGACTAAAGACGTGTGTGGCCTTGCATTATCATGATGAAATACAACACCTTTTCGATTTGTCAATTCGATTCGTCACTTGAATGGTAAAAACTTCAATAATGATAATGATACCCTAGTTCAGTACCTGGTTCAGTTTTTTTCGCTGATAAAAACCAGAAGTTTTATGAACGTGGAATTATGATGCTGTCTGAGAGATGACAAAAGGTCATTGCTCAAAATGGGCAATACATTACAGAATAGAGTCATTTCGTTTAATGAAAAAAGTGTCTTCTATTTTCTAAAAAAATCCCCAATTACATGGTTGCCAACCCAATACGAATAGAAATTCAGAGAAACATCTATTACTGAAAGTGTATATAATATTTAATAATGTTAATGATAATAAATGATTGGTTTGTTGTTTCATGTATGTATGTTGTTCGTTGTATGTTTGATTGTGTGTTTCATGCAACTCTATCGTTTCATAAAGCTCGATCGATTGGCTCGAATGACTCGTTAGTTGGTGGACGCTGCCGTAGTGGGAACGACGCTATAATTGCGTTGCTCGCGCCTTCGTTCGCACCTCCGTTTACGACCGGCTACCTGGACAGTTGGGGACAGCCGACCCCGCCCCTTTCCCGTACATTTCGGGCAAAACGCTTACCCCCCCCCCATCGGTACACAGCCGCTTGTATGATTTGGTTAGAAGCGGGGACGCGCTTTCATCTTTAGCGTCTTTTTTGACAACTCCCTCCAATTTTTTTTCGGATACGGAGAAATTAGTCATGATCTTTTTCGAACTGACAGTATGTCGCTCCAGAGAGATCTGGAGTGAGACCATGGTGAAGCAAAGATCAACCACTTTTTTACGGACCTGCTTTTTTTCTTTTGGAAGTTATCTCAGCTTTACATGCACAAGGCTGGTAGCAAAAGAAGCTTGTTTGTCAACTTCTAGAATTTTCTTCAGGTTACAGCTAATGGTTAGGATTGAGCCGTGCTAGGCCGATCCAGAGTATTGAAAATTTGAAAAATGAACGAACTTCTCCTTTGTACTGCCCAAATGAACCTTATGTAGAACTTTCGGCGGACGCAAATACTTTTATCTACCAAGTTGTCTGATGCGATCAACAGAAATTTTATCAGAAATCTCAAAATGGGAATCAGATTCAGGATCAGCACCCCTTTCTCCCCAATGACCACGTGAGCGAAGTCGCACTAAAACCTGAAACGTTTACAAACGGATAACGGACGGCAGACGTTTACAAACGGATAACGGACGGCGAAACTTTAGAAATTTGTGAATATAAACCACTCCATTGTTCAGCGCCTCCAAATATACCCCGTAGTTCAATTTCAATGAAATCTTAAGCACTGAACTATTTCTAGGTTTTCACCCCTTCCCCCCAAATTACCCTCCACTCGAAATTTAGCGAAATTTTAAACAAAGTTGACCGATGGCTAATTTACCGCAGTCGAAGGAAATTTAATTGGAAATTGAAAACTTATGAACCTTATGCAGCAACTCGGATAATCCTCGAGGTCAAGGCAGCAAAATTTGATACGATGACCTACTACAGTTATCTCAAATAGGTGGCACTACTATTTCGACAATAAGCTATAGAACATCAGTTCCGTGATAAGCATCATTGATAACCCTTCTTAGTCATGTCTGCAGCGATTTCTTTCCGGTCAGGTAAGCTCGAAGAATCGAAAAGTTTCATTTCTGAAAATGCTTGTAAAATTACTAGGAGCACTCTAAATGCTTGACTACTGTGAATGTGAATAGGTTACATCATAAAGAACCTATCCGTCATTAGGAAAGACTCCACGCCATAGAAATGTGAAATATTAAAAGCTTAATGGCGTGGGTGCGCATTGTGGACACACGGTCCGAGGAGCAAAACAGCCGTGGGTGCGCAGTGTGGACACGCGGTCTCTTATGTGTTAAAAAGCTTATCTAAGCAAGCATTATACTGCTAAAGCCGTGTTAACTTAACCTGAATCCTTCGAAAGATCTGGAGAAAGTTGGTTTCGAAGAAAGTTATTGAGAAACGACACAAGAGTCCACCCACGCCTTCTGACGAAATTCCTTTGGTGGTAGTGTACTTTATCCATTCAATACAGATGCTAAGCTAATGGTAGAATTGGGCCCTCGCCATAGTCGGCCGAAAGCCGGCCGTCCCAGCCCAACCCAGTCGATATGCTTGAGTAACACGCATAACGGGGAGAAACGAACTGATGAAAATCATCCTCAAGTGATGAAATTCAACCTTTTCTGAGCCATCCCAGGCAGCATCTGGTGGAGTTTCATCATTCGAGGCAGCCTCTATCGGTTGAGGTAATTCTTTATCAGGTCATAGGGTAATTTTTATCATGTAAGGACGACTTTTATAAATTGAGGATGATTTTTATCACTCAATTTCTTCTCGGTTTGCTTGCTTCTCATAGATATCGAACGAGTGGGACAAAAACGGCCGGTTTTCCGCTGACTGACGGGGGCCTTACAAGGGAGGCTTGTTACCTTCCGGTGGCGATTCGGAAAACCTTGTTGTAGCTCTGTGAGAGTATGTAAATGAACCGTGCTTGGAATTTCCTAAATGTCTGCTGGGCCCGTAGCAATCCCACCGAAAGGTGGGAGCTCATAGCTGCCTCCCCGGCGTGAGGTGGTGGCTCACATCGCAAGCGGAATAGGTGGTGGCCGCCCTATCCTAATGCACGGGTGCGTGCTGAGGTAGTGACTTCGCTCGCAGCCGAATTTCACCCACCTCAGCACGCAGCCATGGACCTGACGTCTAAGGCATCTTTCATAGCCCTCACCGCAAGCGCGGCACGCGCGTGACGCGCGGGAGGGGCGGTGGACTATGAAAGTTCTTACCGCGCGGCACGCGCGTGACGCGCGGTAAGAACTTTCATAGTCCATCAGCACCGCCATAGCGGCGCCGCCCAATCCGCCGTGGCGGTTTTATCGTTTCAATCAATAATTGCTTCTCGATTTGAGTCCACTCCAACATAAATAATTCTGTGACTATTCTGCGCCACCGCATACGCAAATGCAAGCGAGGAATTTCTGTACAAGTCCCAGTTGAGGCCCGACTTTTACCCGCACCGCCATGGCGGTGCCGCTGGAGATTTCATAGTGCCTTTCCGCTCGTCCCGCGCGTGCCGCGCGGTGAAAAGTTTCATAGTCCACCGCTCTTCCCGCGCGTCACGCGCGTGCCGCGCTTGCGGTGAGGACTATAAAAGATGCCTAAAGGGGAGCCACGAGCTGCGAGTGGAAAGTGGAAATAGCGCGCATATTGCAGAGGCACGTAGGGAGGGAGCCAAGTCAAGGGTCGTACATGACCGAGGTGGTGGCGGCGCGGGGAAGAGAATACGATCCTTCGACCTTTTCTGGCGATTTTTGACCATCTTCGTTGAGGTTTAAGTAAAATTCTGAGTTTTGCTCTGATCATGCTAAAATTCCCCCCAATGTCTGTGATTAGGGAATTGGAATGATAACCTCCCCTAACATGTGATAAAACTTGGAGGAAAAATTATTAAGAAGCCTTTAACAACGGGAAACACTTCAATGAGTGGCAATCATTGCCACAGTGCTGTTAGCCGTCTTCCAAGAAGGCAAAATCAATCGCTCTTCATCAGCTGTTGATTTTTGCAGACGCTGACTTCCCCCTGGTTTGTCATCGTTTTTGCTGTTTCTGAGCCTTCGAAGTGGTTCTTTTTTTCATAAAGCTGTACGTGAACTGTCTATGCTGAGTGATACATTTCTTTGGTTTCCTTCGCGGATTCACAAAAATAATTTGGAGTTGAATTCGACAAAGTATTCTTCTCCAGAAGGCTAATTGATTTTTCGGATGGTTTCATGGTTCACTAATTTTTTTCTATGGTTTCATGGTTCACTAATTTTGCGCCGCCTTTAAGAGATGTTTTGAAAATTTCTTGGTGATGAAAAGTTCGAGATCGTTTTTCAGTTACCCATGTCTCTAATTGGCTCTGTACATTCCGACCAAAATGGTACTGTTTTTCAACACGTTTTTTCAGCACAGAAGCTGTCGAAAATGCATATTGGATAGCCCCATCCCTCCAACCTCCCCTACATACTAGCATACCGTGAGACAAATTGCGTGCAGTTTATGAAAAAAGTCTAAGAAAAAAATGTGAACAGCAAGGAAAGGAGGAAACGGCAGCAGCAGTCAGGCACAGCAGCAGATTTAAAGATGATGACCAATTTTCTTCAAAGAAAAAAAGCACAAGGGGTTAATGATTATGAGCTCCTATCGGACAAAAAATCTGGACGATAATTTTTCGAAAGAAAAATCCAGAAGTCTGAGAGATACCTATAAACATTCGAGATTTTTTTCACTTCTTCGCCCTAGGAACAATCAAGAACAGGCATACACCACGGTTTTCGAAAGGTAACGGAGATATCATCAAATTGTTGGGTGTAGTTAAAATTCTCGTGATAACTTGTGAAGGGTTTCCCAGCCTCTAAAAGGGGCATTGCATTCGGAAACATGAAATATTCAAAAACATTAAAATTTGCTCCTACTCATAACTCGTTTTAATTCGATGTTTGTTAAGTGAATAGCAGCGTGATTATGTACAAACATGGTTTCCGGAAGAAAAATAATAAGTTTTGTAAGAATACATAGGTATACTTCCGGAACTGGAACATCGCCTGCTTAGTTTAGAAGAAGGTAAGTATAGCACGGGAGGAAAATGGATAATTCTCAACGTCAAGTATCACTCTGACTAATTAAAGAGTAATCTGCGGACTTTTCGAAAAAAAAAACAAAAAGTAGGAACTTTTTACAAATTCGAAAATTTGTTCTTGTGCAACTGCTGAAAACGTGTAAGCAGAGATAGCCGTGCATAGTCTGTAATAAACTTATCACAATAGGATGGACTGCAGCCCTAAAGGGAATGGTTTCGATGGAATAGATTGCTGTTGACCGCCTTGGTCATCTCACTCCCTGGCTAATACCAAGAATGGCACCTCCAACATGAGCGCGCGGTTCAGTTGCTGTGCTCGCTGTCGATACGATCATCGTGCGTGGTTCGACTCCGCCATGTGGCCGGTTTTCGCAAATAGAATTATCGTGTACGAAGGGTCGCTCCTGGTTGGCGACAATAGGTGGCGTCTGGGCACGATGTACCTCAGGTCGGCTGCAATCTTTATGTGGTGGCGGCGTGGGGTTCGCTACGGGCCCTGGATTCTAAAAACGGCATTACTATTGTTACTACACTACCGCTCGTAGGATTCGGTCAGAAAGTGAGCGAGGCCGGGTTTTCGCGTCTTTTTCGTCTTTTTTGTGGCTCGCTTCAAAGTCAACTTTCAGCGAAACTGTAGAGATATTCATGATTCTGGCGTTGAGGGCTATCCAATGGTTCAGCCACTGCCAGAGTTTCGTTGAGAACCTTGGAAGTTTCGCAATCAACCTGCTCTCTATATACCGTAGACAAAGGGAAACGCAGACAGAAACTGTAGCGCCCCACCCGCCACGGTACCGTAATTGCAAACCTGGCTGATTGCGAAACTTCTCCAGTTCTTAATTTGATCACCACAAAGCCTTAACCTTTGGGTAGCCATTGATCCCAGGATCATGAAAGTCACCCTAGTTTCGCTCAAAGTTGGGTTAGAAGCGAGTTATACAAAGAAGACGAAAAAGACGCGAAAATCCGACCGCGCTCGCTATCTGACCAAATCCTACGAGCGGTATTGTATAGGTTAGGGTAGGCATAATGCCTTTCAACTGGCGATACCTACTTTAAAAAAATTGAAGATGGACCTCAAATTCGTGTTCAGCGTCCCCAATAACATCCACAGTGAGATTTTGAGTCGAATCTGAGACCTTGACCGAGCTACCGTATACCCACCGTAGCCTACCGTAATTTATCGAAATTCGATAAACGGATCGCAGATTCCTGTTGAGCAGCCCGAATACCCCCTCTGTACAAGTTTTGAGGCGATTTGATCGTAAGATTATCGAAATCGTCAAATGTCGCGTTTGACCAGCAAATTTTCCCCCATTTTGAAGTTATGGACCAAATTAGACTTGTTTATTGAAATATTGACAAATGGGCCTCAGATTCGTAATCAGCGCCAAAAATAACCCCTAAAAACAAGTTTTAAGCTCAATCTGAGGCAATTTTTTGAACGCCCTGAAAAATGTCTATCGTGTACCCCTTTTTCATTGGCAAGGCTATGGAAATGCCCACTTTTGAAAATCTCCTGTAGATCTCTGAAGTATTTAGCCGCTTCTGAGTATGGAATATTGGAGCACTGTCCCCCCCCCCCCCCCTCCCCCCAAAACCATATATTAGTTTTTCATGTTTTTCTACAGTTTGGCCTCTTTAGTGAACGAAGAAAATGTCGAATGAGCCCATTGAAAACCTTCATTTGTAAAGAAAAATCAATCGGAACACAATGTAAATATGAATTTGAATTTCGCGCCAAAATCGTTTCTGAGGTTTTTCTGCGTTTGGAGGCTTGGTCACCGCCATTTTTGAAGTTTTCCTGCATGTAGAGTTTGTACCATAAATGTTTTCCACGTTGTTCGACGGTCACATCAACATTCAACGAAAAAGTGTTAGATGACCGACCCAGGAGTGGTAGATGATCGACCCTACAGCAGCTTTCAGGTGGTCATAACTTTTAGGGGAAGCATTTTCGAAGCCTCAAGCTCCGTGGGCGATGTCAGCTAGCCCGAATTGTTTGATTGTACACAGAAAATCTAGAGTGATTTCCATCGTGGACGATGAATTTAAAGTGGCATCTCGAAAGTCCATCTTATGCGTGCAACCCTCCATTGTTAGACTCACATGCCTTAGCCCATCCTTTCTCTTGTAACTCACTGGTATAATTAATGAAGAAGGGCTATTTGATGTGTTTCAAGGAAGGCTAATGGTGCGATACTACTATTTCTCACTCCCACATTACACCTGCGTTTAAATGGGTCCTTGTGTAATTTTGATTAGGCATACATAAAATGTAGGTGGCTCAAATTCCATCCAAATTTGTGATACTTTATAACTAACAAGTTGCGCACCCACACCGCTTCGCGGCGCACTTGTGGGCGTGCTTTATGGTCCATAGATCATTCAAATTGGAGAGCAGTGCTGCGCTGTGCTCAACAGCCTTGACCCCATGCAGTACCGCACGAAGTTTTTTTGCGGAAAAAGCGTTCTGCGGCGTTTTCTGAACTCACAAAGTGCCGCATCACCATAATTTGCTTAAAGGTGGTCCGATTTGGATTTTTAAGTAACTTCTGAATAGCTTTCTTTAAGTCCTACACGACAGTAATACAAAATAATAGATTCAACTTTAGAAGGGCATCGAGAAATGCATATTTGCACCACAAACTCCTCCATTGTGAAGTGGTCAGTCGATCATGATAGCAGACTCGGACAGTCGGGGCCTAGTACGTCGGCACAAAACCGTTAGTACGCCGGCACAAAGGGGTCGGCAGCAACTGTGCTGTAGCTGCTGGTAACAGCAGGATATGCTGGCAACGACCAGGAGCTCCTGCCGCTTGTGCTGGCGTACTAACGCTTTGTTTATCGTGGCACGCGTGCTATTGCCAGCCCCTCTCTCCTAGTGTCTTCTGACACTCTCCTCCATTGACTTGTCTGATACGAATGAACATTGCAGCATCCTATTGTACGACGGCGCCGGGTATATAAGGCGGCCAGTCTCGCTGAGGGGGCAGTTGGTCGTTTGAGGCCAGTCCGAGGAGGTGCCCTTGTGTCACATTTCGGACGTTAATTTCGGACGCTGAGGAGTCCGTCCCCATGGCGCATCGCGAGGGAATCCTCCTCGTTGTGTACCGTGGCAAAGATGATGCCCTTGTTGCGGACCGCGGCGAGATGGCCTTCTTGCTGCTGGCCGTGACAAGAATTATACCCAACACCGGCAAGGAGGGTGGCAGTCCAAATTCTGTCGATAAAGAGCGTTAGTACGCCAGCATACGTTGGCAGGATATGCTGCCGCAACCAGCAGCTCCTGCACACAACGAGCGTTAGTATGCCAGGTTTGCCCTGGCGTACTAACGGTATTGTGCCGACGTACTAAGCCCGACTGTCTGAGGAAGTCTTTCATGTTTTGATCTGTGGTCGATGTGAATTTGAGAAGAAACCCTAGGTTTTTCAACAGGATACCGGAGTCGAAAATACTCTCTACACGTATCACTACATTTGCCTTTTTGAGAGGAACACGAAACTACCTCAGAAACTCATTTAGTTGATTTTGAAGAGAGAAAAGGCGATGTGGTGTTTTTTTTTTCGAGAAATATTGTCGCAACTCTTCCGATACTGCTCCTCCACTGCGACCTCGGACTGTCCCGCGACTCCCTTGCGAGCCCCAAACTCCCCCGCGACTCTGCCGCGACTCCTCCGCAACTTCTCCGTGGATCATGCTTCCGACTTAAAAACTTCCATCTCAGGCTGTCCGACCTCTTGGTTCCTCCAAAGGCTCCGAAGAAGGCGAAAATCGCCGAAACGTCAGCCAAATAAAGAGGTTTTAACAATCTTGGTCTCGCTTCAACCACCGAATCCCACAAGTGTCAATCAGCATGCCAAGATTTATGGAGAGTCGCACGTGGACAATTCTTCAATGTTATTGTTTACTAACATTGATGAGCTTCTCATATTCATCAACGCCCGCTGTTCATACGCGCACTGGCGCAGTGTTCCAGTATGCATACTTTCTAGACGTGGGCAGACACTATGGGTACTTCAGCGCCACTGCTTGAGAGGAAAGTTGGACCACAGCCAGGGTACGACGCGAGGTGTGAGGCCTCACAGTGGGGGGTCTGAGCTCCGGTGATCTGGGGAGGGGGGGGGGGCTGAGAGGTTGAAAATCGGAGAATTGACACCGAAAATTTGGCCGGGGCACCCTCTCCCCGGTCTTCGTCGTTCGTTTCGCCATGAAATATAGCACTATTATTGTTATCATAGGAAAGAAATGCGATGTAATAAAAATTTCAATAATTACTCTGAGATTAGAATGTTAAAATTTTATAAAATTCTAAGGAGTTAATCACATAAAGGAGGAGGTGAGAGCGAACAAGAACGACATGTTCATTAAATTGCGGTTTTTATGATTAACTGATGTATGCTAATGAATAAGTTTTCTAAAGAATTTTGTTTATAACAAAATTTCTTGTAATAAGTAATGTTGGCAAATGAACGCTTGTATATAATGACATATTAAGTGAAACCAGTGCAAAGACATTTAAACATCAGGTTAAGAGTGAAGGAGAAAAACCAGTAGAGAAACTTGGTGAACATTTACAATAAGTTGGATCACGCGGAAACAACGCAGCTTAATTTAAACAAGACAATGAACAAATGGGTCGAACGTACGGATGACGTGAAAACGGAAAAGGGTCAATTGATGGAAAGGAAGCGGGAGAGTTATTCGGCGGCAGATAAATGACGTATGGTGTAATTGAACTACACCCCTTTGAAGGGAAAATTGGTGTAATTGACTTGAACCGAGGCAACGAGAACTGCTGTTACATAAGCCTAGACGGTGGACCATACACCTGTACTGCATCACAGAAAGTTTCACGCCGAACGGTTGATGCGGAGAGGCCCACAGTATTTGGATGAGCTCGAAAAAAGTAGGTCGTAAGTCCCGAGGCGATATAAGTAAAAAATGTGAATTTCCCACCTATACAGAAAATTTTTTAGCACATTTTCAGCACTTGCACAGACCAAAAAAATTATTTTTTTGCAGGTGGTCCGAGTCTGGTGGTGGTGGAGGTAAAAAAAAGGTATTTTCCCACCTATACAGAAATGATTTTCAGAACATTTGCAACATTTTGGGACCCATCCTCTGTTTCCGAGTGTGATTTATATCCGTTCGTCGCGTGCGTCTGCGTGCGTACCCAGCGTCTCCTTCTCCCCACAGTTTCGCGCTGTCTCTACCCTCGCTCCGCACAAGCGCGCGAGGGAACAGAGTAAATCTGTTTCGAAACCAGAGGATACATTTTTGGTACGTTTTTTTTTAAATTTGCCCCTAATAAAAATGTTACAGCGTTCTTTGTAAACGAGATTTACTCGTGAAACTGTGACTGGGTAAGGTTTAGGTCCTGGGTAGTAGTCCAATGTACTTCACAGCCCCAAAGAAGAGCTTTTCCGAAGAAAATGCTAGGTGTGAGGGAACGACAAAATGGACGATTTCCTCACACCTAAATGTATGAAACTAGGAGTTAGGGAATCGCCCATTTTTTCGTTCCCTCACACCTAACAATTTTTTTCAAAAAATTCCTTGGGGCTGTGAAGTACCTTATACCACTACGCCGGACCCAAACCTTACCCAATCACAGTTCCACGGGTAAATCTCGTTTACAAAAAAAGTTATAAAATTTTTAATAGTGGAAAGTTTTTTCAAACAAAAAATTATTGAGAAAACTCCCACAGAGGTGCGAGCAGGGCTGGGCACACTTCCAGGAATGGCGATTTTGAATATGCACCCCCCTTAGCTCGGTACCTTTTACGGTACCCACCTTTGGGAAACCAAAATCGGCTGTTTTCCTAGATGTCGGGCACGGCAGCAATGATTTTGACTTCATGATTTTCATAAACAAGTGTCCAAAAAAGCATTGAGTAGGGAAATTTTCGAAACAATCAACAAAAAAAGGCAGTGTAGTTTCAAAACTTCAGTAGAATCCCATGAAGAAAAATTGTAAGTAAGAGGGTTAGGTATTAGAACAGATAAAACATTTTTTATCTAAAAACATTCCAACAAATACATACAACAACAGAACTACTACTATTGCAATGCATAATGTTTTCTGTGGAATGTTTTCATGCACCTATGAAGTATTAGCTATTCTGTGTACGATTGTTCTGATAAAAAAAGTAAATAATCTTTCGTTATTTGGAAGCAAAATAGGATTAACGTGATGCTTCAAGACTTGAAAAACCCGAGTTTTATCCACCTGGAATGTCACCATCCATTAGAACTTGACTCGCCGTGCGCTATGGTGCTTATCCGCATCTACACAACACACACTGGAATGGACGCTCTCATAATAATAATTAAAATGTAATCCACTAGAGAACGAGAAGGAGAAAAGAAATGAAACTAGAGGAAATAGAAGAAGGCAGATGTAGTATACTTTCGATGTACCCATTGTAAAAATTTAACGTAAATAAACAAAGTTGGAGCAGGGTAGGTATTTAGCAGTCACAGTAGTTCATCAAAAATAGCATTAAACGTGAGACCAAAGAATATTGTGAGGAAAAGGAGAAGCTGGCAAACACTTGAGCATCAATAGGTTCGTTTTTCAATGTAATTTAATGACCTTAAATCTCGTCCCTGTTTTGCCCCGAAAACCGGGACAAAATCGGGACGAGATTTAAGGTTCTTAAATCACATGAAATATTGAGCCTATTGACATTCAGATGTTTTCCATGCTCTCCTCTTTCTTCCGATGCTCTTAGTTCTGATGTTTATATATTTTTTGATCAACTTGATTCATTTGAATGAACCTTATCGAATCCGAAAAAAATTACCCGCGCTTTAATTTCTTTTTTAAATTTACATTAAATTTCTGCAATGTGTTCATTAAAAGTATCCCAGCTTTGTCTCCTTCCATTTCCTTCGGTTTCATTCCTTTTCTCCTCCCCGTTTCATAATAAATTACATTTTTTATTTATTATTGTGAGCGCGTCCATTCCAGTGTGCGCTCTAAAGCTGCGGAAAAGTCTTATATCGCACAGATCACGGCGTTAGAGATTAGGACAACTCGGGTTTTGCTGAAATGTGCGACAAAAGCTAATATTTAATGCAAGAACAACCCGCGTCACTACCAGAAATCTGTATTCTGTCGGTATTCGCCTTAAAATGTGGAGAAGAAGATACGACAAATCAAAACAATACATGTCTGTCAATTTTTTTTACTAAAAATCGGAAACACAGGCGCTTCGTTTCTTCTTCTGCGGTATTAACTTTAGACACCCCCTCCCTTTTGCCCTCTCTGCAATGTCCAATGTGCACCCTTTCAAGGTTAACCGGGACTCGTGCCCAGCCCTGGATGCGAGCGATCCCACCACTGTACTGTGAAGTGAGCGGCGCGTCAAGACTTTTAGGGGTCGTTTATACTTCCGCCGCGGCACGGCGCAGCGAGATGCAATACAGCCATATCGATCAAGCGGCGCCGCGAGGCGTTTAGAGTTTTCCTGCTTGAAATCTTCCAACGGTGCCGCACGCAGCCGCCGCCTAGGTGCTGCCGCGCCGCCCGAGGAAAGCAGGCGGCGTGGCGGCGTGGCGGCCGCGTGCGATCCGCATTGACATGGTATGCTTTTTTTGATGTTATTTCATACACATTCTCAATTTCGTTCTTCTGTTTAATCTCTAAAATTCCTTCCAAGGTCCTGGGCGTTGTTTAGAGTAGGCTGGGTTGTTAAAAGTTCATTTTTTAGCTTTTGAAATCATTTTTCTGAAGATAAATCGTTTTCGAAGACTCAGTCCGCCTTCGCGTGCTGTGTTATGGTACACAAAAATTATAGATGTTTCGTTTTCACAAGAAACCACTCATTACAATCGGCCTTGTGTTACAATACCCGCGCTAAGTTTTGTAAAAACGGGGAGTATCTGGCAAACTTGGCAAAAAAGCGTCCGATGCATGTAACTTTTTTGAATGAACACTTTTTTGAATTCTGAGAACGCTATCATATTCACAGATCAAATTGCTACCTAACTATATGGCTTGTAGACCGAAGTTCCATAAAATCGCTTTGTTTTTGAAGGAAATAATTTTTGCAATCGTTTTCCAAAAACGTCGCGCGCGGCGAAGTGCGGCGAAACTTTGAGCAGTATTTGTACAAGTAATAGAGGAGCAATCTGTATGTTTTCTTCATAAATTAGGAGCAGATGAGAGAATCTCAAGGTCTGTGTATAATGAATTTACGAAATTCTTCATTAAACACGCTTGAGAACTTCCTGAAAAGTCGGAGTTTTGTTGCGATAACCCCGGACTCTTGAATGAAGGTTCTAGAAAATTCAACCAACATGAACCTTGAGACTCTCCTACCTTCAACCAATTCATGAAGGAAGCATAAAGATTGCTTTTCTATTACTTGTACAAATACTGCTCAAAGTTTCGCCGCACTTCGCCGCGCGCGACGTTTTTCACAAACGATCGCGAAAATTATTTAATTCAAAAACAAAGCGATTTTAGGGAACTTCGGCACACAAGCCATATAGTTAGGTAGCAATTGGGTCTGTGAATATAATAGTGTTTTCAGAAATCAAAAAAGTCTACATTCAAAAAGGTTACATGCATCGGACGCTTTTTTGCCAAGTTCGCCAGATGCTCCCCGTTTTTACAAAACTTAGCGCGGGTATTGTATGTCAGAGCTACTCCAGGTTGTGTACATATAACGTCATTCAGCGACGTGGCCGCGTAAATTCGACGCAGCCCGATTATACATCCTGGTGGCGCGATTTTTCAAGCGCTCCGCGGCGGAAATATAAACGACCCCCCCAGTACGCGCGTGACTTTCGGGCATTGATGAGTATCAAAGTGTTCAAACTAGCAGTTATTCCTGAATCAATGTCAAAATATGTATACTAGGGAAGGACAGACTCGCTTGACTCTATCTATGTACTTCCTGCACATACATATTTAGCTTCTGATCGAGTAAATAAGCTACTGCTCTCTGGGGCAAGGTTAGTTTGATGAAAATTTGTTAACTTCGAAGTTATCATCTGCCCTTTTTGTGTCTATACTTATTTCTCTGCCCAATTTTTGGGCTTCAGAAAATGTGCAAAAAAAACATTTATCACCTAAGAATGTCAAAAAAATTAAAGCAGTGGAAAAACTAACATAGTGTGCGCGAACCACTATTTATTGGATTTTGAGAATTTTCTGTTTTTCGTTTTCTGCCCATTTTTGAAGAATTTTTCTCTGTTTTCTGTCAAACTGGATTTTTTGTTTTCCTTTTGATTCTTTACCGCACATCCCCATTTCCGATTATCTCGATGTGAGTGATTGGGATCTAATGTATGCGCCATACCGACTCACCTGCTCATTCTCATTAAAAAAACTATTGAATGAATCATCCTCCCTCTAGAGATAGAACATAAGTTTTTTATACACTAATGAAGCCATTTTCTCTTGTATTGAAGGGAAGCGCTTCTTCAGAAACTCGTAATTTAAAGTGTCTTTAGGGCGATCTTCCATTAAACCGATCAAATCAGAACGTATTGAATACACCGCATCAATCGACAACCAGAAGCAAACCCCTGGCTCGCTGGAAGCTTTTTATGTTTCCACACAGGGTTTTGATTGCAATGCCGAGCCCTGCAATGTTCCTGCTGCAGTGTTCTTGCGTGGTCGTTTGCAGGCGCAGAACTGCCCGCTGTCGGATCGGTATGTGAAGATGTATTCACATCACGGCGGACGCGGCAGCGTTAAATTTGTGCCTAGCTGGTTTTTGTGCCCAGCGCCGCGGCACCACACAGCAAGTAGAGGGCGCGTGTTTTTTTCTGGGCGCTAGGCTGCCCTTGCAAAGGACGAGAGAGACTCAGAGATCGAGCGCACGAATGAGAGCAAGCACGAGAAAAGTGCACTTCAATCGGCAGCGGCCAATTCCTCGCGCTCACTCCCTCGACAACGCTCAAAGAACATGCGGACTTCAGGAGACGTCACGAAAAGGCCAGCTAGCTGCAGGGGATCGGGAAGGGAGGGGGGGCGAGGAGGTGAAAAGGGGACACGGCGGAGAACGGAACGACGGACAGCGGATGGCGTTCTTTGGATGCACTCTCTATGTTACGGCCCGGCACTGCCCCGTTCGAACCCCGGTTGCACTCGCACTGCGTGTACCACAAATGAATATACGCTCCTGCCACGGCTGTCGGTTCTGTACTGCTCCTGCTCCTGATCCAGCTTCAACCGCTGCTGCTTTCCTGCCTACATCTGCTAACAATTGCCATTCAGTTATTAATCTCTGGTACTACTGATGGCCTTCAAAGGGCATTTCTCTAAATACCAAGTCTCGAAAATAATTATTTCCTCCGAGCCGCCTACCTATGTGGCCTATTGTTCTATTATTTCATTGACCAGAAAACAACAGTTTCCATCTGCATAATCTTTTTAATTGAAGATACACCCCTGACAGCGTTACCCGCAATTCGAGCGCGCAATTAATATTGTTTGTTCCCTATTGAAGGTGAAAAGAATCAAATAGTAGGTTTTAAGAAGCGCATCGACGATCACTACGTCGTACTCGACTTCGTATTATCTGCACTTGCGTTGCTGAATGCACTTTTGTCGCAGTGTGTGTCGCAATGCGGCGAGCGCGACATCGCGCGTGCCAGCAAGTGAGCGTGCCGCTCCGCGCCGCGCGCGCTCGTGAACTCGAAGGACATTGCGAGTGCAGATGGCTGCTGCTCGGATTACCAGTTTTTGCTCTCACTCTGCTTCTCTAACCCTCATTGGGCTATTCCCATCAATCGCGATCCCTAGCACCACCGACACTCCTCCCTCTCTCTGTGCCATCCGGCGCCCCAGTACTTCCAGAGTCACATTGCTAGGATTGTTCGACTTTCCGACTTCCAATACACCACTATTCTTTTCGAATTGTATAAGAGCTCCAGGGCCGAGACAGTCAGTTGTGAGTCATCCAAGTTTTGACCCCTTTATTAGTGATTATTTTGGGGGATTTTTCTCTCACTTCTTCGATAATTTCTACATTTCGAATAATAATAAATCGAACAAGGTAATGATCATGAGAAGTTTTAAACCATCTTCACGAGATATGTGAAAGATGGTGAGTCCAGGCCTGCTTGTTGAATTAAGGGCAGTGTTCACGATAAAAGTCGTTTTTCTGTTTTTCCGCCTATCTTGAAAACGGTCCCATGCAGATTTTAATTATCTCCCTGCAATCGTACAAGACCCCTGGAGTTATGGCCCCTCGAAATTCAGCAAGGGTAGCATTGTGGGCGAGTTGTCCGAGGCTTGTAACTCCCGTTTTTTGCAGCCGTTGTGTGCTAGCTGACCTGAGTAAAGAGAGAAGTTGAGAATGAAGGGAAGAACGGGGCTTTTGATCGGAAGCCATCGCTCATTTAACCACGAATTCAGGGGAACTGATATAGGACCTAAGCGGAGTGGCCCAATGGGTTGGCTGGCCCACGAGATTTTCACCCACTTACCGGCCGTTTTTCGTCGCACTTCCGTTCTCAATCTTCTTAGAGGGACCCAAGGCTTACGTTCTAGCCAAAAAAAAACGTGCAACTTTTTCTTCGTGAACACTGCCTTCAACTGGAAGGGGCTGTCACGACAAGTAATGAACAGTGTTCTAGCAGCCAGAAGCCCGCTTGCCGCTTTTGGCAAGTCAGATTCAGTCAGGGATATGGGAAACTACCGGTTTTTGTTCTGTTTTGAAGACCGGCCTTTTGTAGGGGCCTTGTCCTCTAGACGGCTCACCATCAAAACCTTGGCAGGGAAAGGATTTACATTCTGCAATACCCTGGGTTGCAGAATGTTCTAGGTGGTGAAAAGCTGTGCTCTTGTGGTGTATCGTGAGGATCGCAAAGAAAAATGAAGAAGAAATTAGTAGTCCTTGCAGGGTCTAGGTGAACTTTCCGCGCCTTGCCGTCGGACCTAGGCTATCAGAAATGTCAAAAAGAAGCAAAAAATTAATCCGACCTGGGATCATTGCATTATTCAGAGAAACACTCATCATTTAACCACAGGTCCTTAGCGGCGCTAAGATTTGGTGAAAAGGCGAGCGAGATTACGGTTTCGCGTCTTCATCGTCTTTTTTGAATGGCTCGCTACAAACTCAACTTTGATCGGAAAAAATGATGTTATTTATAATCCCGGCGTTGTGGTCTACCTTATGGTGTAGGCTATGTTGGGGTTTCGTTAGGTAGGCAATCAGCCAGCTCTCTATATACGGTAGGCCTGAGACAAAGATGGTCGCGCCCCCTTTGCCACAGTACCTTATGTGAAGAGCTGGCTGATTCTCAGTCTTCTTTATTTCTCAACAAAGGCTATGCCATGAGGTAGCGCTCAACGCCAGGATCATAAACACCGCCCTGATTTTGCTCTAAGTTGAGTTCGAAGCGAGTTATTCAAAAAAGGCGAAAAGGCGCGAGACCGCGTCCTCGCTGGTCTTCTCACCTAATCCTCGGTGTAGCTCTCCTGGATCTGCTTTTGCAACAGTGGCGGATAGCTCCATATAACTTTGCAGATTCGCGTGGACCTACCTATCTCTCACAGAACGATTGACCTTTCTCATCATAATCTCCCTGTAAGCTTCCTTGGAGGCTAACGTAGGCTGAATTTGAAAATGTGGAAGCAACCCTAAACTGTTCTGGGTATAAGAGAGGCATCGCCAAACTTTTCGCACATTACTTTTGCAGCAGGAATGCGACATCCTCCCTAGGGGTTGTGCGTCTACGTCAGATCTCAACTCGCCTTAATAATGGAGGAATGGCTTACTAAACGTGTGGACAGCTTTAATGCTAGACTCGAAAATTGAGACGTGAGCTAATGTGCTGATGATTGGTAATCAAGGTTGAGACTCCATAACTTCAAGCCGTGGGTAGCAGTTGGGTTTGCTGCAGATTTCGCACGAATGGTTCTGACGAATCTTCGAAAGTATTTCTTAGTTTTTTTGGTCAGTGGGCTCTCATAAACTAAAGGCAGTGCTCACAATAGTTTTCCATATTTTCTATGTTTAACATAAAGTTGGGTATGATATTTCCCTGCAATAGCGAAGAAACGGCCAGAAGATGCTAGAGCACCTGTGCTTAGTTCTTTGGTCTAAGAAATTGGACCAGTTCCCCCCCCCCCTAAAGAGAACTGCCAAAATTGGGGCTGCATAATCTAGAAAGTTTTCCAAAAGTTTTTCTGGGACTGAAAGCTTAAAGTCAGTGTTCACGATGAAAATCGTTTTTCTGTTTTCCCGTCTGTCTTGAAATCGGCCCCATGCTGATTCCAATGATATCTCTGAAATCGTACAAGACCTTCTGGGAACGGAGTTAAGGTCCCTCAAAAATTGAGCTAAGGAAACATGGTGGACGATTTGTCCGAGGCTAGTAACTTCCGTCTTTTGCAGCCGATGTATGCGAGCTGGCCTGAGTAGAGAAAGAAGTCGAGAATGAAGGGGAGAATGAGGCTAATGATTGGAAATCGTCGCTCATCTCACGATCTCGAGCATTCATTTGTTCACGTCGGTGGGCGTGTGTTGCGCTTTTGGGGTTTGCCTTGCGCTCAAAGTGGCAACTTCGAGCTCTTTTGGAGCTTTTCCTGGCTCGTATTCATGCGTTTTTTCGGCGTTAACGTTACAGAGCCTTCCTCCGCTAACCATTCCTAGTGGAATTTCAAACACTTTTTCATCGTGAACACTGCCTTTAAGGTATGGTGCGCGTATGTAGCTCTCTTTTGGCCCTGTTCCCTTTTTGAGCGAAAGGATCCTTGTTTCCATATCTGAACTAGCTGAAGAAGCTCGTTTTTCTGGTGTTTTAGTAACGTTCTCAAATATGATTAGTGAAGCCGCTGAGTTGGACTTGACGTGTCGAATTCTGATAGCATAACTCCGCCTCCCTATCCGCCCTGAAAAAAGCGAGCAAATCGGACAGATTGCTACGCACTCGTGGGGAAGACTCATTTATATATTTTCTTTCACTCCTGCTGTGTTTTATAGCAATTCTTCTATCCCCTCGGCCCAATTTAGAAGCCGACAAATCAATTTCGCAATTAATCATAGCATAGAAAATTGAACACTGCCGAATGCCGTGTTCAACTGGCTGCAACTGGAATGGCTATTTTGCAAACCACATGGGTCCAGAATCACAAGCGACAAACACATGGGTTAAAGATATTTTTTTCTTCATCCTTGTGACACAAAATGTATAGGTTTTTCGCTGATGTGGGGCTACACGTCTCAGTAGTACATATATGTACTGTACAGTAAAAGTCTGCACAGACCAATGGGTGGTGTATAATGATCTTGAAATCACATTCCGAACTTTTTTTTGCCAAATAGCCCTACCACGAAATATATCGTTTAACAGCTCTCCTCACTTGGATCCTCAACAACTTCAGATTTGAAAAATAATTTCTAAGGAAGGTATTAAAATAAGGACGTTAACGGCGCGAAAACGCGTACCCGTGGGCATTCTGACCAAATCCTAGGAGCCTTCTTCAAATACTGCTGGATTTCTCTACGAGTGACTGATAACTCTGCTGATTTTTTCTAAGGAAGAGGACTGAGTTTCGCGAGAATTTTGAATTCATGCATTGGGTCCACGAGGAAAAACTTATAAAAGGAAAAGGAACTGATTCAATCATAGAGGACTAAACCGACGTTGAGAGCTAAAGCAGGGGTATAACCCTTTTGAAAACAGCTGAGGAATGATTTCAGTTTTTGTTTGACCTAATTTCTTCTTCACATGGGTGTGTATGACTCAATGGCGATGACTCCTGTAATCATTACTCTATAATACTAGAATATCGGATAATGATTCATGTTGACTTCATTCCTTGGAATCCTTCCTCCTTGATGCTTCCGGCTTCTAACAGATTTGGTTAATGTTTGTTAAGCCGCATCAATGTTTTTCGGCTGTGTCTTAATAACAAATGACCCAAAACTGGGACATCCGCTAATAATGACGCACTTTAGGGAGACCCATGCGATTTTTCCCATGTGGTTATGTCGAAAACTGTCCCGTCCCGTTCTCCATATATGCTTTTTCGTCGGTTTTATGTGTGATATATGCCCCTTCCTTGGTTGGAGGCGGAGTCAGCGCTGCTATTGGTCAGCGCCGAGCTGCCGCAAGTACCGTAGTCCCCCCCTTCACATCTGTCTCCTCATATCGAAAAGCCGTCTACTGGCCGCATCTGCTCCCGTCCTTCTCTATCCAAGTCCCTATGCTGACAGCTTTCTACACACGGACTCCTCTTCCGCTGCTATTGTACCGTAAGTCTGGTTTTCTCCATGAGGCAGAGGTATTCAGCTTCAGATTTACCTTGTAGGAGGAAGTTTTACGAACCGAAATCAGCACTATTCCTTCACAAGCCTTTCAAAACAGTTTTTTTATAATTACTAAAGTTCGATATGATTCGAACAAGTTTTCCAGTACCTTTCCAATGATGTAATCTTCTGAAACAATCGATTCCTCTCTGCGTTGAGAGGCACCCACCCATTCACCAAAGCAAGATGAACGTAATTTATTTACACAAAAAACTTCTATCGATTGTTTCCTAGATTCATCGTGGGCAAGAAGGAATTTACGGAACATGTCTGAAAGCCACATTCCAAGAAGTGATCAGCAACAACTTCCTCAGATTGAGAAAAGGAGTAGGAACTGAAGGACCGATAAACCATTCTATCTTTTGATTACGCTGTAATCGCAACCTTCACATGTAATGTTAGCAGTTAAAACACAAAAATACGCTAAGCATATGTCCTTTTTCTGCCCGGCCCCATATCGATTGTTCTTACAAAAAAAACGCGTCCCGTCCACGGGTCCGCCGGCCGCCTCGCACACGTAGGCATTCTCCGTCAGCCCAAATCCCGAGTGCTGTGATTTTCAGCCGCTCCCCCCTTCGCCCTCATCCCTACTCCTCCAACAGCTCGTCTGTGGTTCATGCTACCGATTACAGACCTATCTGTACCCGAATCTATCTCTTACCCCAACTCCAACTCTTCTTCCTTCACCTCCCATCAGATTGATTGAGCCCTCCTCACTGTGCAGCTGAGGTAGTTTTAAATGTTATGACCTATCGTTCATAACATTTATCCTACTTCGTCTGCTCATGAGATGTACCTGTGGCTCAGACTGATGCCGATTCTTCTTTTACCTCTCAATTCTCATTCCCAGATTTTCATTTCACCTGAAATTATGGAATTTTCAGAAGTCTATTTTAGAAGTATACCATCAGGCTACCTTCATTTGGGCTCTCCACACGACTTCTGGTAACTGATTCTATTTGCAGGATAATACATCGGAGTGATGAAGAGAATTCCGCATGCCACTGGATTTCGCTGTTCGCCTTCAAGGTTACTTTTCAGGGTCAACATTTGTTTTTTTTCAGGTGATTTTCGTTCCCTTCCTCAGATGGACTATTGCTCACAGCTTCACACAATCTCAACCCTGGTTGCAATATCGCTGCAAGAAACCCGTTCAATAGATACCGTAAGAAGCACACATTGGTGGTGTAACAGCCATTAGTCAGCAGCACTGCACGGGGGTGCCGGTCTCTGACTCAGTGCCTTTCGGCCAAAGCCTCCACTTCAAGCCTTCAATTTCTGAAGCTCAGATGGGCAGTGCAACACTATGAGGTGACAGAATGATTCACATTTACCAACAACACATTCGGGATATCAGCACAAGTCTGCAGTTCACTAAATATCTCGTTAGATAGCCAAGTGGGAAGAATAAAATGTTGGCTGAACACTTCTGTGGTGGGTACGTGATAAATCAATGATGATATTATCAGCATGAATCAAACCTTCTGGGATGCACCAAATATCCAATCTCCTATCAAAATCGTAGATTTTTGAATGCCTACTGACCGACCCTGGAAGGTTAGTACGCTTGGCTAGCCTTGGGTGAGAATCGATCACTCGATCGTATGCGGTAACAACGGCGCCTCTTGCCCCAGCGCTAAATGCGCCAGCGTATTAATTATTGGTGCATAATTTTGCTGCAGAAATTCATAAGAAGAGTATCGAATCTTTCCACCCCCACGTGCGGTCATGTACTGTGTCTGAACAAACTGGAAAACCTGACTTGAGCTTTTTAGGAAATGACGTTTTCTAATCCCACGGAAACCTCAGTCCTACATCACAACAGTACCCCTCAATCTGTTTCGAATGTCTTTTGAGAACTGTGTCAATGGAGTATTAAAAGGTTCTGCCCTCCGACATTTGGTCATGGATTGAAGACCTGGGGCCGCATGCATGAACAGGTTAACGTGGTGTTGGAAACTCCATGCGTGGGACTCTCCGGGCTAGAATTTCATTTTCGCTCTTCGCTGCGCGCGCGGATCTCCGCGTTCGACGTTCACACTCGCACGCGGCGTGACGCGACGCGATTCCATCCACCCTTCTATCGCGTTCATGCATGCCGCCCCTGGGTTTTATTAAATCAAACATGTGTGCGATACATTTCCTGGTTTTCCCTGATGGTCTGGTACCCCTGGCTGAACGGAATTTTGTTGTGGGTGTAACCTTTTATTTTGCACCCCCTCCCCATTGTCGGAACAAGATCCAGCTTTTGTCTCTCTGAATTCCCTGTTCGAATAGCTTGCGATACCATAATCTGGAGTGCGCTAATTGTCCCTACTCGTCCGAGACAGTCAGTACCTATAGCGAGAAATCTGTCGAATCGTATTGAGCGTTATGCGAAGAGGAGCATGAAAATTTTCTTGGGACCTGGATGTGTAAGGGGAAAATTTAAGGAAAACAGTCCAGATGCACTTCAGAAAACTGCAGGAAATACGCGGGCTGGGCGATGCGCAGGTGAATTCAGGAACGGAAAATGCGAACCGCTGCTGCAGCTGCTTGAAAATAAAAAAGGGAGCCCTTGCGCGCCTCTTACCGACAATAAAAACTGACCACAGCAGAGCGGGTCTTCAGTACGCAAAATGGCAAGATTTTAGTGCGTCCCATTGCTTTCCGACAGCGTCCTTTCAAGTGTCAACGCTCTCAAGACTCTATTAGAGTCTTGATTGGAGTCTCCTTAGACTTTTTTCTTGTGTGGTCGTGAAAATCTAACCTGTTCTTTTCGTAACCATCGTTAAACGCAGTGTTATAGGTGATTACCCTCTCCGACTTTCTCACATTGAAGGCAGTGCCCACGATGAAAGTCCTCCCCGAGTTTCCAAAGAAAATCGAGAGGCCCAAGTCAACAACAACGTCAAAAAACGCCTAAGAAAAGCCCCAAGTAGCTTCAAATGGACCTAAGGGCATCTCACTCGCTGAAGACTACTTACTGTTTTTCGTATCTGAACATCCAGGTAGAGTTTGTTGGAGCACCTACCACTATTGTGAGGATATAGGATGCCGAATGTCTGGAATTCCATCAAAAGAGGCCGGCACATTGTCAGCCGTCCGGCACAATTTGCTGCCAGCCATCGTCAAATGAGGAAATTCCTTATGATTCAGCGCAACTGTTCAAAAAACCGATATTGCGGGAGTTCAAACACCACTGTTGACTACTTTCAATCTCAGTTTTCTAAACAACTGGCGGTTTTCAAGGGGGCTATTGTCGTTTGCCAGAGGGATACACCCACTCAAAAATATGAAAAAATAACTTGAGGCTTTTTGTGCGTATGATGCCTTTGAACTTCAATGCACGGGCGCTCTCTCCGCTCACTCCCCTCAACGGCTTTTGAACAAAGCAAATGAATTAAAAATCGACTTCGAGGGAAAAACCAACATTCAAATAGAAGGAGTTTGTTCAGGCCGGTGTTTATGGGGACTAGTTATAATCATTTGATCATCGATTTTCTCTGTAGGTCGATTTTTCAGGGTTTGTTTCGATTCGGAGCTGCTGGTGGACATGTGTGGGGCGTGCGTTCTACATTGAAGTTTAAAGGCAACGTACCCGCAAATAACCGTGTTCATTTTTTCTACTATTTTGCGCAGGTAGGCCTACCAGAATGTGATATGCATATTTCCAAGAAGCCACCCAAAACATTCAAATTTCGAAGAAAAACTCGTTTGAAAATCATTCAGTTTTTTCACGTCTGTCCGGTGTGTCTTGTATAAAACACAAATGTCGGAAAACTATACGTCTGAAATGGTTTAGCTACTTTAACTTCTCAGGTTGATTATTTCTTCTGGCCTGAAAAGTCATGAAGTTGGAATTTTCAAGAATTCCCCGAAAACAAGAAGCTTCTAACACACACGTTTGAACGCGAATATCTCTCGAAATGGGGGACTATAGAATTTAGGATTTCTACGGTCTGTCGGAGCCTGCCGTGGCGCATGTGTTTCTCGTGCTAGATGATCTACCGGGAAAACGCCTTGTTAGACCACGGAGCAGTTTTCAAGAGACCATAGCATTATGAATACGCAACATTGAGGTCTCAAGCTACGCCAACTATCCCCGTTTGGTTAAAGCATTGGATTGAGAAGAAAAACCTAAAAGTACATAGTTTTTGCGCGGACGCTGCCTTTAAAGGCACAGTACACCCTCAGATATGAATTTTCAGATTTTCATGTAATTGTGGAGAAGACCCATCCTGAACAACACGTGCCAAGTATGAGATCTCAATTCCTCCACATAAGCGAGATATGAGCGACCACCACAGGCCCGACCCCCTTCGCTCACCACCACAGGCCCGACTCCCAACCAGATTTTCGAACTCGATAGCGGCTCGATGGATGGATGAATTCCAACAAGTCGTCGTTCTTCAGCCCGTTGCCGGACTATCTCCTCATCCTGACTCGCTTTCGAGCAACGATTGCGAATGAAGAGAAATACAGGCCTGAGACAACTCGTCCACCATTTTTTTACCCTCAAAATATAGTCATTTTCAAGGAGCCATAACTCTCTTCACAAGGGGTCTTGGACGGTTTCAGAGATATCACTGTGATCAGCATGTGACTCTCTCCAAGATGAGCATGGAAACTGGAAAACGATTTCTGGGTGTTCTGTGCCTTTAAAGGCAGTGGTCGCGCTCAAACATGCTCGTCTTCTTTTCCTCTCTAAACCCTTTTCTGGGTATAGAGTAGTAGAACCTATAAGAAAAAATCGCGAAAAAATAGCTGTTCTGGGCCAAAGTCGAAGCCTGAGCTTTCTTGTCTTTTGATGGTGGACGAGCCCACTCCACATCATCGGCATCGATGACCTTTTATATCAAGAACATCAGCTGGTTTCAAATTGAATTTCAATCAGTGAGCTTCCGGATTTATGTACACTTCTAGTCAAAAACGTTGGTTGAAGTGCTTGCTTTCATTGTTCAACTGTTTTTATTAGGTGAATTGGCATTTATTTCTTTCTCTGAGTGTCGATGATTTTCGACTGCTTGGCATGAGAGTGTGATCTTTCTGTGCACGTGTGCACGAACTGAAAATTTAGGGTCTTAATAACTCTAATTCTAGCCCGTTTTTCACCGCGCTACCTTCACAGTTTTTGAGCTGTTTTATATCTAAGCTGATTTTTGTAGTTTTTTCGATAACCCTTTTTAACCACTGCCTTTTAAGGCAAACACACCCTCAGTTATGAATTTTGTTATTATTATTTATTGTGTAGTAGACCTTTCCTGGATAACACTTGCCAAGCGAGAGATCTCAATTCTTCCAAATAAGCGAGTTACAAGCCACAACTACAGACCCGATCCCCTTCACTCACCACTACGGGCCAATCCCCCTTCCTGAACTACGAACTCATTAGGGGCAAGATGGCTGTGTCAATTTCAACATAGTCACCGTTCTTCACTCCCTTGCGGGTCCGTCTCCTCATTTCGGTTTACTCTCGTGCAGCGACTGAGAATGAAGAGAAATACAGGCTCGAGATCCACTAAATTTTCGCCCTCAAACTATAGGCAGATTTCAGATATACAATTGGAATCAGCGTGCGATTTTCTCCAAGATGAGCATAAAACCTGAAAAATAATTTATGGGTGTCCTGCGCCTTTGAAGGCAGTGTTCACGATAAAAATCGTTTTTCTGTTTTCTCACCTATCTTGAGAACGGCCCCATGCTGATTCCAATGATGTCTCTGAAATCGTACAAGAACTTCTGGGAACGGAGTTATGGTTCTCCAAAAATTGAGCTAAGAAAACATGGTGGACGAGTTGTCCGAGGCTAACTTCCGTCTTTTGCAGCCGATGTATGCCAGCTGACCTGAGTAAAGAGAGAAGTTGAGAATGAAGGGAAGAAGGGGGCTTTTGATCGGAAACCATCGCTCATCTTACGATCTCGAGCATTCATTTTTTCACGTCGGTGGGCGTGCGTTGTGCTTTTGGGGTTTGCCTTGCGCTCAAAGTGGCAACTTCGGGCTCTTTTGGAGCTTTTCCTGGCTCGTTTTCATGAGTTTTTCGACGTCTGCGTTACAGTGTGCCCCTCTATTACCCATTCCTAGTGGAAACTGAAACACATTTTTCATCGTGAACACTGCCTTTAAGTCCGCATAGTCGCGCAGCTACTCCAGCCTTTTTTGCCGTTTTTTTTGACATTGTTGTTACAGTGCGCCTCTGATTCCTCTTCTGATTTCCTTTGTAACTGCGAATTCCGGTGATAGCTCTGAAGCAGTTTCTATCCCGGACACTGCTTTTACAATGAAGCGTTGGATATGTTACTAAAATTACGAAGAAGAAGCGGCTAGAAAAAACGTTTGTTTTCTAAGAAGAGTTTATTGGCCCGTACTAGTTGCCCGAGAGGATGAACGGGCTATCGGTGGTGTGACCGGTAAATAGTGGGGCTGGATCGAGTTTGGACAATTATATCGTGCAAAACAAGTTGGAATGCAAAAAAAAAGTTGCTCAGAAGAAGCTGAAGTAAGTTTGAATTTCGAAACGCAAGTACACGGTTCTTATAATAGGCAGTTCTCCCAGGAGCGAAGAGGTGGAGTGAGGTAACAGAGGTTCAAATAATGCCGGCGCAGTTTTTCAAGTTTCCTTATGAAGAAAGTTCTGCTTGGGACTTTGCTTCTGGGACGAATTTCATGAGCATGTGTTGTAAAACACAGCATGTACATGCAGTTATTATTCCGGAGTGAGAGCATGACATATATTTATTTTGTTGCTGAAAAAGCGCTTCACTTTGATTTGCATGATGTAATATTTCAGTAAAGCTTCCAACACGATACAAAATTCGAAATTTCGCTCTTAACAACAAATGAGCAAAAAAATAGCAGGTTTCGTGAAGATCTCAATCGGCATTTGTAGTGGCGCGGAGTCGAAAATACATCGGATGTAGCGATCAGGTAAGCGTTGTCAAGCTCATTCCAAACTGCAGCTCCTTTCTAAATCGAAGTAAATGAATCCGCTATGATAGCTATCTACACACTGGTGGGGGGAGGGGAGTTGTCGCGTTTTTGCACTTCGATACGTCACGCTACTCAATGCAAGCGAAGTGGTCCCGAGTGCAATTAGAGCCGCGAAGGCGGGAAAACTCCTCCCTCGGTGTGTATGTAGCGAGCCCCTATCCGATAAATCCTGCTTGGTCTTGATTTGGCTGATCGGACGATCACCATGCTTGCTGAGAAAGTGCTCAGCTCGGGCTGTGTTCACGATGAAAATCGGTTCAGGCTTTCCTGTAGAAAACACAAGTGTGTCTTACCACCAGGGCCTTAGTGGTGAGCGGATTTTTTTTCGGAAACGGAAATCAGAAAACGGAAAGTCCACTTCTACAGGAAACAGAAAAAAATATGAAAATCTTTGAAATTGGTAGAAAACAGAAGACAAAATCTTTTAGAGACAAAAAAAGTGTTCAGCGCACAGTTCATGAGAGTTTTCATCATAATAAAATTTTCAAACATCTTACAAGTGTGACTAATGCTATTATCTCTAACTTCGCTGAACACCACTATTAGTCATAGAAAGTAGCGTACCGCTATCACAGTTTTAATGTCTGCATCATGGCTTTACCATCAAGTTCATTCATCTTCTTTTTAGATCATTGCGACCCAACTTCACCCCACTCATCCATTGTTGCAGCGCTGGACTATTCATAGTTTCCACACGCACGTAGACAGCATTCTTACTCAAAAACAGGGCAGGTGCGCCACACACATGATACGCCTGGTTTAGGAGTATTCATTATTCATCAAACTATCATTTTCCTGATTCCGCGGCATTTCTTACATCACGTAGCTTCTGAGGGTCTCATCAATGGTAAGTATATGGGTAAGGGTAACCACTGTAACAAGAGAGAGGCGTTTAGCATGGGGAACTGCGCAGAATCCAGGAGAAATTCGCCCTGAACCCATGTTTTCACCATTTTCGAACTCGGTCTCCTGTTATTGTAGCAACTCTGCAGAGAAGCGCGGCTCATAAGCTCTTTCTGTTTCCTGGCAAAGTTTTCCCGTTTCTACAGAAAACAGGAACATCCGCACACTTCTGCGGGTACCGGCGCAATACCTGACGGGGTAAATTATTCAGGCAGAAGTAGTTTGGACTTTACAGATCATCCTAAAACTAGCATGCTGCGAAATAGCACTGTTATTTGACGGAGTTGTGAGTTAGAATACCCACCGTAGAACTTGGCAAATCAGCGAAAAGAACGCGTTTTCGCGTTTTTTTTTTGTTTCGGCCCTCTGGAATAACTCTGTCAGATTTGGGTTTTAGAGGGTGAGAAAGATATTGCTAGAATCGTTTCATCGATCTACAATCGAATCTACGATCTACAAGCTGGTGTTAAAATTTAATTTATATCTTAAACTATACCTTAAGTATAGGTATAATGCTCAAAAAAGATGAAAATGCCTGACGAGCATCCTAAAGAGTCAACAAGTGTTATGGAAAGAGCAAAATACGTATAATTAAGGTATAATTTTGGATATCAGTGAAATTTTGACACCATCTTGTAGATCTTGACGATATGATTCCAGCAATACCTTTCTTACCTCCAAAACCCCAAATTTCACGAGTTACTGCGATGGGGCGCAAAAAACGCGCTTTTTGCGAGGTTTGAGGGTGGGTATTGTACAAATAGCAACTTACAACTTTAGACGAAATCTAGGAAGGTACGCAAATACACGAGGCTTGAACCTTGGCCGCATGCGCTGCAACGTGCAATCTTTCCTCTGCGTCAATCCATACATTGAAATATAACTCTGGAAATTATTAGTGAAAAGGGAGTGTGTAACGTCCTGTTCAAAAACTTCGCAATTCCAGGGACCTAACCTTTCGCTCTACTGATGGGGGCAGAGGTGTGCTAAAATGTCTTGTGATCTCAGTTTGCTAACTAATCAAATCAGATTTGTTTGAGGCTATCCTTGATTTTAAAATCTCGCTCATCAATGATACAGAAAAGGCTATCCTAAAAATTACAATTGCGACCGTGAAGCTCAACTGGGGATCGTCCAAACATGGGTAAATGGTGGACCTCAAGGATGGTGCATAATCAAAAGGACCGGGGCCCCAGCCATCCGAGGGTAAAATATCCCAAGTGTTGAGTTGAGTCAGGAGAAAGAAGTTGAAAAAAAGAACTGTTTCACTGGATATTGAGTGAATACACTGATTTTGCCGGAAATTACAAGCAAAAAAAGGCATGAATCTTGAAGCGATTTGAGGCCGCACTCACTACCGTCCTGAGTGCACTCCTGTATAACCGATTCCAGCTCTGTGCCTGAATATGGCAACCGCACTTTGAAGGTAGCACACTCGCTAGCAAACGTGATTGAGGTGGCGACGCTAAAAGAGTTGTACAGCGTGAAATAGAACACATACACCGTTGGACTAGTCACAAAAAATCTAAATTGTGTTTTTCAGCATTATTGACATTTTGCGTAAACGTGAAATCTCTCTTGCGAGGCCCAGCCTTTTCAATAAAATTACCTTGATATTGATTTTTGAAATTCGGTCAATTTGGCTCGTTTTTTTTGTAAGCGGCGTAAGCGTTTTAGTATTAGTGTATTAGCCTCGCTGACTCAATAGTTCTTAAGAGTTTGTTTGATACCTCTAAGGCATCTTTCCTAGTCCTCACCGCAAGCGCGGCACGCGCATGACGCGCGGGAAGCGCGATGGACTATGAAACTCATCGCGCGTGTCGCCCATTCAACACCGCCATAGTGACACCGTCTAAATCGCCACAACGGTTTCATCATTTGAATCAGTACTTGCTTCTCAGTTTTAGTCCACTCCAACATCAATATTTCTAGGACTATCCTACGCTACCGGATAGGAAAGGGCAAGCCAGGAATCTATGTGCATGTTACAGTTGAGGCCCAACTTTAAAGGCAGTGTTCACGATAAGAATCGTTTTTCTGTTTTTTCCCCTTTCTTAAAAACAGCCTCATGCTGACTCCAATGATGTCTCTGAAATCGTACAAGACCTTCTGGGAACGGAGTTATGGTCCCTCAAAAATTGAGCTAAGGAAACATGGTGGACGTGTTGTCTGAGACTTGTAACTTCCGCCTTTTGCAGCCGATGTATGCGAGCTGACCTGAGTAAAGAGAAAAGTTGAGAATAAAGGGAAGAACGGGGCTAGTGATTGGAAATCATCGCTCATCTCACGATCTCGAGTTTTCAGTTCTTCACGTCGGAGGGCGGGCATTGCGCTTTTGGGGTTTGCATTGCGCTCGTAGTGGCAACTTCAGACTCTTTTGGAGCTTTTCCTGGCTCGTTTTCATGCGTTCTTTCAACGTCAGCGTTACAGTGTACCCCTCCACTACCCATTCCTAGTGGAAAATGAAACACATTTTTTATCGTGAACACTGCCTTTAACCCGCACCGCCGTGGCGGTGCCACCAGAAATTTTAGTTGTTTCCCGTGCGTGCCGCTCGGTGAAAAGTTTCAAAGTTCACCGCCCATCCCACGCGTTACGTGCGTGCCGCGCATGGAGGAAGCGTTGTTAGCTGCAGATTATGATACAGTAGAGATATTGTAGCATACACTACCCAGTTCAGTTTGCTGATGAATTGCCATTATCATTACTTAATGCACGACCAACATCCCCATTAGATTCCTTTGGCCTGCTCAATCGCTGGTATACATTCTCATTTCAATGACAGTTTTTTTCTGAGCGTTCTCTCGAAGGGCCATCCATACTTGTGTTTGTTTTTGCCAAAAACACGGAATCGATTTTTAAGGCAAACCTGCCTCCGAGATATTTATATTTTAAGGGTGCTTCCGCTAGCTTCTCAATGGAAGCGGTGGCACAACTTCTTATTACCAGCTTATCGTTCGTTCTACTCCTCTTTGTAGACCTTCGCCTTCAGACCATACCCTACAACTTTTTTTCATGAAGAAGTAGCCACCTATTCGGCCATAATGCGAGCAAAGATGTGCGCCGCGCACCTTTTTTTGTTGTCCTCTGCTGCAGCAGCAAGATCACAGGCGACTGCGATTATCGCCAGACGTGAGGGAGGGGATAGCAGGAGGCCGCCGGACACGAAATGGAGAGGTGTGTTGGTGAATCGCTCTATCGGCTTAGGTCCTGCGTTACATGGTGGTTCCATGAAAATGACATCAAATAGGAATTGGCAGGGATTGCTAAAAGTGGGCTTATCTGTTAGCCAGGGCGTTTTTTTTTCTGCAAAACGAAAATCTAACCAAGCCGTTTATTGGTGATACTGAGCCAAAGCATTTTTTACTGTTAAGTCATCACTTGGATCTTCCTCATGAGGATCTTCTTCCTTACATAAATTCTCAATGATTTACGCTGAACAGAGCAGCATGTTGGGACATCCTTGTCTTGGCGAAACAAAGGGCACTTGCTTCCATGCTCGAGGATCCTAAAAAAGAGCGGAAAGCAGTTTGTTCTTCCTGTTTTTGGTTTCTTTTCCCTCAGCTTACGCACAGAGATTCGATTGTTGTGATTTCGGTCAACGTTTCTGCAGCTCTGCAGCTCTGCAGCTCCAGGGGCCACTAGAATACTCAAGAGGGATTCTGCCCCTGTCATCACAGAACACTACATAAGTGTAAAGTGAGCATCTCTTCTGTGCATAAAGAGAAAAAAAACGATTCGCAGGGCCATCGCATCCGATTTTTTTCCGTTTCGATTTCCGCAGCTTTTCTGAGCGAAACCTTGACTCACGCAAGAATTTCGACAAAACATATATTGCAGCTGCATTTCTCAGTGAGTCATCAAGATGCGCATGTCTCGCGGTGACGTTTATTACCGCAGAAGTCAAAGAAAATTCTCCAGCTAACGTTGAAAAAAGTCTGGTCTGGAAACATAGTTTTGAAATAGTTCGCGCGATCCGAAATCCTCAAGGTTTTTATAGAGGGTCCGCCAGCATATTTTCTCTCTTCTCACTTAGTAACAAAGTTTCAAAAGTTTCAGGCGAACCTGAGGTACGTAATTTTGGTTCCCAGATGAAAATCTTCAAGAGCTAATGTAGTAAAAACTTTGAACCATGAAGACGAACCCGCGCGGTTTCGTATTTTCCATCTATTCGTATGAGTCAAAACTGTGTCACATGCCGTGGGAAAAAGGGATAGTGTCCTCTCGAGTCTTATCGCAACGCCCATCTGAACTCTGATTAGAAGCAGGGCTACCATCTACAGAGGTGTCGAGTAAGCGAATATTTATTTAAATAAAAAAAAAGATGAAATTGCTAAACTCAGTTATTCGATTATTCGGAAAGTTCAAATTGGAGCTACTCGGAAACACCACCATTTCACAATTCCAAATTTTGATCACTCCAAAAGCGATTATCCGAGAAACTTCGCTAGCCTCATGCAGTAGCTGGACGACAAATTCGAAGGACAAAATTCACGAGATATCAAATGCCCTTCATTTCCCTCCTCGTGATCCAGGTGGACTCGGTCGCTGGTTCTGTGTATTCCCGAGCAGTCCGCGTCTCTGGGTGTCTATCTATGGTGCGAGCAGTGGCTACGTGCTTACGGCAGAAAACTTCGACCAGACGAACGGCTTCGGGTCGACTGTATACACATGGTCGTGAAGTTACTGGAAAGCACCACATAATCGTAGCATATGTAGCTATCTGAGCTGCTTCTTTTTCTCCATAACTTCATGCGGCTTCACGTCACATAAGAAACATAACTCATGCAACACAGTCGAAGCTGTAAGAGGGTGTCCATACCTTGCGTCAACTGTGCGATAGTTTGTAAGAACGTTCATTGAACATTGGTTTATGGTGACCGGAGATACAAGATCGCTAACCGCAACACAGTTGACATTGTTATTTTGCTCTAACAAGGGACGACCCCCCGAGGGAGGAGACGTTCTGAAAAAAAGTTCTTCTGAGAGTTGTGGGAGATGGATAGGGTAACAATGATCTATGTTCGGTTTTCCCTACGGACCTTCCGACATTCCAGAAAAAAGAAATAAACCGTTTCAAACTACCTGTAGCGTCCTACTCGTAGCAGCTGGAGTGAGTTCATATGCTCGGCACACATATAGTTACAACAAAATGCCCTATACACGGTTTGACGGTTTGATTCTGGCCCAATCGTGAGATATAAGTCGTTTCCGATGTCTCTGTGCATTCCATTCCTCGTATCACTTGATTGGAGCTGCCTCAGCCACGGTGCGGGGATGGCCGAGAGGATAGCGATGGGGAAAAGGGCTGTGCGTAATTACGAATTACGAATTACGATTTACGATATACGGGCGTTCTCGGCAATTTTTTACGATTTACGATTTACGAAATTTCGGCCCAAAATCGTAACGAATCGTAACAAATCGTAACAAATCGTGAAAATGTGGTTGAGGGAACAATGTAAGTTTGCTGTCTAGGGTACAGACGAATTTACCACTTATTTCACATTCCTGATGTTTGATTATTCTTCCAGATTTCAATTTTCCATGCAACCTTACCCTGGCAGTCCCAGCCGGGCGTAGTCACCTGTAGGTCAGACATGGCGAAATATAAATGTTGATAACGAAATTCAAGTGTGACCGACCGTTCCGCTTCTGTCAGTGATCACCCCCTTGATGAACACGGGAGACGCAGACATTTGATTAGCTACTGTATATCAGAGCGAAATTTCGGTGCGCAGTTGGAGACAACCGCTGTTGCAACACGTGCAAGCAGAATCATGCTGGGACCACGAGGTGTAAGCACGATAATGCTTAAAGGCAGTGTTCACGATAAAAAATGTGTTTCAGTTTTCACTAAGAATAGGTAGTT
Source organism: Aplectana chamaeleonis (assembly GCA_029168955.1). Taxonomy (NCBI): domain Eukaryota; kingdom Metazoa; phylum Nematoda; class Chromadorea; order Rhabditida; family Cosmocercidae; genus Aplectana; species Aplectana chamaeleonis. Next base: position 2,613,931 of record JAPDOI010000047.1, on the reverse strand, counting down.
GAGAAGCACACTGTAACGTTGACGTCGAAGGAGTGCATGAAAACGAGCCAGGAAGAGCCCCAAAAGAGCCCGAAGTCGCCACTTTGAGCGCAAGGCAAACCCCAAAAGCGCAATGCCCTCACCTCGACGTGAACAAATGAAAACTCGAGATCGTGGGATGAGCAATGGTTTCCGATCAGTAGCCCCGTGCTTCCCTTCATTCCCTTCTTCTCTCTTTACCCAGGTCAGCTCGCATACATCGGCTGCAAAAGACGGAAGTTACAAGCCTCGGACAACTCGTCCACCATGCTTTCCTAGCTCAATGTTTGAGGGACCATAACTTCGTTACCACAAGGTCTTGTACGATTTCAGAGACATCATTGGAATCAGCATGGGGCCGTTTTTAAGATAGGCGGTAAAACACAAGAACGATTTTTATCGTGGACACTGCTTTTAAGCTGCAGGCTGCAGAAGCGGTCGTCTGCAACTGCGGACAGAAATTCCACCTCGATATTGAAATTAAATATGAGGTTTGGCTCTAAATACCTGGCTGGCTTATTAAAAAAAATAAGGGTTGAAACCCAATGTGCACTTCATTGTACAGGTTCACATAGATTTCGAAAACAATCATCACCACGCATCCATCTTCAGCGGTTCAAAAGTTACAAGCAAAAAACTGGTATTTCGTGAATTGAAATTTGCTGTAGGACCGAGAAAATATTTTTCTGACCTAAAAACACTATTCGACAAAGAGTTTCATGGGGAATTCCAAAGCAACTTCTGGCAGATGTACATCCCCGAAGGCAATTAGCTACGAGAGGGAAAGTGGTGAATCCAAGAGTCAGTTCGAAACAGTTACCGACTCTTGTTGAACCTCGGCATTAATTCAATATTGTTGACGTTGACTGCAGCTTCGTACGAGGTGGTATCAGGCTTCATTCGACTGACGTTTCGACGGTTTCGCCTTCTTCAGAATCTGAAAGAGCCAAATCCAGTTATGAAAATACACGAGCAAACACCATAAAGGTAAACTCTCTACGGGATTTCGAATCCGAAATTTCCAAAGTGATATTATATGAGTTTGGAAATTTGGGAATCGAATTTCTTAAGAGAGTCAACCGCCACGGTGTTTGATCGTGCATTTTTATAACTGGATTCGGCTCTTTCAGAATATGAAGAAGGCGAAACCGTCGAATAAGGCCTGATACCACCTTGTGCAAAGCTGCACTCAACGTCAACAGTATCAGCTCGGGACAATTTTACAAAAAAGTATGGCAGCACAGTTTCAACTTTTCAAAAAGATTATTAAATGGTTTGAAATTGAGAATTCAGTCAAATTCTAAAAGCAAAAGAAAATTTTTTCAAAATAGTCTATTTTCGAAGTCACAGATTTATAAAGAACCTTCACCTTCTTGCAATCCAGTTTACTGAAGAACCTTCACCTCTCGAACCGTTGTTTTTACCCCAACAAACGTATGACTATGGGGAAGAACGCATATAACTCCGTTCAGAGTACCGCTTCACAAATGTGGATGGCAGACTTGATTTCTGCGTCAAGAAGTGGTTTCGCAGTAGCATGTACAATACCGCTCGTAGGATTTGGTCAGAAGGCGCGCGTGGTCGGGTTTTAGCGTCTTTTTCGTCTTTTTCTTACAACTCACTGTAAAATCCATTATGAGCAAAACTATGGTGATATTCGTGATCCTGGTGTCAAGGGCTACCAAATGGTATTACCCTTGTTGGGGTTTCGTTTTGAACTAACGAAGTTTGACAGGCGGGGGATACTGTATATTACCATTTGATGGAGAAGGGGGGCTCGGCGTCCTGTGTCTGCGTCCTCGTGGCTCCACCACACCGTCTGCAACGCACTAGTCTTCTGTGGCCTCGCCAACTCGCCTGCTGCCTCTCAGCGTCGAGATTTTTGGCGGTTCATTCCATTTGGTGTGAACCGTTGGGAAATCTCGCGGGTAAGCGGCAGGGATGGTGCCGCGCGCGGCGAAGGAACAGTTCGACGTTCACCCCTGACAAAATTATCAGCAGTGATTATGGTAACAATGCGATACATAGCATTGTGCCGTATTGGTCAAGTTCAATCCTTCAGCATCCCCCGCCCCTATTCTTGAAAAATGTGAGGAGAAGACTCGTTTTCCTCTGAAACTGGTGTTATACTTTGACTGTTTAATCATCTGATGTTCCATCTATTTAGGCTTCGATAATTAGAATTATTTCTGGTAAGTTTATAACATTTTTATGTCGTTCGAGCATTTTTGCTTTTATTTAGTGATTCTGTGCTTAATTATAGATTTTTTTTAGGAAAACCTCGTTTAAATTTTCTTCAAATTCATTCTGTCGAACTGGTCCTCTATGAGACCATGAATGCTCTCTTCAGTTTAAATATTCTCACAAGGCGAAAAGCAGCTGACTGAAGTTGTTTTACTTGCTGTATTCATATTTTTTCTGCATTATAAAGGCAGTGGAAGGAAAAATGCCCAAGCGACGTTGAATTGTTATAAACCCATATAAACTACAATACTGACGCTATCCAAGAGAAAACATGGGCAAAGTGGGCAACTAAAGCGTCTTTCGACCACAACACGCCTCAAAGTGCTCCTTTTTCAATGTCGAAAGGACCAAAACGTTCACCGTGCCACAATCTATCTAACTATGTGAGACAAAAATGCAATTCACTAATGAAAACGCTTTTTTTAAAGATGGAGTCAGTTGTGATTTTGATAATGTTATCACAAGATAACGAGCACATTCGGGCAAAGACAACCGTACGCGATCTCTAGTATGGTCAAAATGGAAATGTATTCCGCCTTGGAAAAATAAAGTTGCTCTCAAATTCCGCAAAATATTCCCACACGATCGACTAGGCCACGACATGCTGTACATTTCGGCGTTCTTGAATTCGAAAAAGGAGCACTTTGAGGAGAATTGTGGACGAAAGACGCTTTAGTTGCCCACTTTGCCCATTTTTCCCTTGGATAGCGGCGGTATTGTACTTCAAATGCTAAATGCCACAACAAATGACAACATCGAGATATTTGGCAGTTAAAATATAAAAGAGAAAATAAAGATGACCAATCCACCTGGCATGCTTCAAGAGTACAGCATGGATGACTATTAGATGATGTTTTTTTTCGGAGAAATTTCACCATCTGATAGGAAATGATAGGTGATCCATGGCGTGAGTCAGCGTAGAGCCGCAGGTTTCAGCATTGTGCATAATCATTGAATCTCAAAAGCAGGTCTATGATTCCCTGCTGAAACAGCGAATATGTGAATTTATCCCGCTTTCTACATAGCTGGAGACAGTGGTCACGATGGATAATGGCTGTGTCCGTGGTGGGTTCTGAGCGATTCTGGAGTCACCATTGTGATCATCCCGAAATCCTCACAAAGCTAAGCAAGAAAAATGATTTTGAGGTTGGGGTGTGCCTTTAAGGTATCGTAGAATGTCTGTATTGTTTACATTTATCTAGCCCAATATGTATTCAACCCTATAAGGACAATATGTAGATTTAAAGACATGGAAGCCGAAAACAAGTGGGTCCTGCACACTGCTCCTGCTTAAAGTTTCTAGCTCGCACGATACAGTTACTGCACGAGTGACTCTCTGCAGGGTTTCTCTGTAATTGTGGACCCAGGTTAGTATTTTTCGCGAGAATCGCGTTTTTGAGCGACGTATCCCACTGTAGTTATCAATAGTTGTCAACGCTGTACAGATGCCTTTGTACTTCTCACATACACTAAATATCGCAGGTCACCTAGCTTGAATAGTGTATGGGTGCGGCACTGCACTGTGTTGTGAGAAAGAGCGCTCCAATGCGAAGCCGCGACGCGAGCGCGCGCCACCGAGGGAGGCGAGGTATATGTACGTAACATGCGTCGATTAGTGCCGGGCGCATGGGAGAGTGAACGCACCCACGCCGATTGAGTTGCTGGTTGAGGGACCGGCGAAAATCAGCGCTGCTGACATTGGTGGGAGAGAAAGCATGAATAGGGGAGTGTGCAAGGCCGAACGTGTGCTGGGGAAAGGCAGCACGCGAGTCGGCGAGGCCATAGACGTCCAGCGCGTTGCAGACGGTGTGGTGGGAGCTACGAGGACGCAGACACGGGACGCCGAGCCCCCCTCTTCCATCAAATTGTAACGTACAGTATACCCTGCCTGTCAAACTTCGTGAGTTTAAAACGAAACCCCAACAAGGGCAATACCATTTGGTAGCCCTTGAAACCAGGATCACGAATATCACCATAGCTTTGCTCATAATTGATTTTGAAGTGAGTTATAAGAAAAAGACGTAGAAGACGCCAAAACCCGACCTCGCGCGCCTTCTGACCAAATCCTACGAGCGGTATTGTATAACCCTTCGGTATGGCCACCTTGCCCAATTATCCTTCCCTTGAAAGATTGGGTTTAAAACTATTGACACGCTATTTTCTCTCATCATAGTGTTGCCCTCCTTGGCTCCCATTATTGTGTTTGGTAAAGCGGTGATTCTCTGTGTTTTCGTATTTCAGAATTCTGCAAAACATGGCACAGGTTTTGTATTTGATTGAGCTTGGCGTTTCAATTTTGTGTATTGTAGTCGTTTGTATCCCACGTATGTATACTGATTTTTTTTTCATGCACTGCTCAAAACAGTGTTATTTTGAAACACAATCTCATCCCTTCTTCGATATGGAAACACCTCATCTGGAATGCTTAGGTGTTTACACATCGAATGAGGTTTGGGTTATGTGTGGGCTTACTACTAATTATCAGTTACGAATTATGAATTACGATTTACGAATTACGAGGAATTTGGAAAATTTCGATTTACGATTTACGAAATGACAAAATCCAGTTACGCACAGCCCTGATGGGGGATGCTAAACTATAAAGGATGGTGGGCTGCGGGTTCGATTCCCGCCATGCATCTTTTAATTTTTTTTGCATTTATTCGATTGTTTGTTCACGAGGTTTCTCATTCACGTTTAACTTTCTTTCTCCAATCTTAGTGAATCCCTGCAGTATATGAGCGTTTCCCAACCTTATTCAAAAATTATTCTTCTCACCTTCTTGTGCTAGCATTTCGGGTTCATTGAGAAATATTCTAATGTGAGCATTTTCTAACTTTGTATTACTTTGCTCGAGTAAAGAAAAACACCTTTCTTGAACACATAAAAGTCGTTTGCGAATCATCGTAGAAAGAAGCATCGCCATTGTACGAAGCAATGCGATGAACCCTTTCTTAAAAATTATCATCGTGGCCGCAGTTTTCATTTTTAGAAGGCGACAATCGGTTGCTCAATACATCTGCTAAGCCTTAATCGAAAACTACTAAACATATGTCGATCACGCAGAAATTTTTTTCGATAATCTGGAGTTCGAGGGTAAGTGAGTGAGTATATGGCAAAAAGAAGTCGAAAAGTTTCTCCCATATCGATCGAAATAAAAACAGATTGAAGTAGACGGGTGCTAGATATAGTAGCCAGACAATTTTCGCTTCTAAAAAACCGAAAGCACAGCCTTGGTGGACGCTTGTAGAGAATGCGCCCGCTAGTTTTCATGTTTTTCCCATTTTTCGCCCTACTCGAAGGTCCATAGTGAAAAGCCAACATACAGTAATGTTACTCTATCCATCCCCCCACATCTTTCAAAAGAACTTTTTTTATGACGTCTCCTACCCCGGGGGTCGTCCCTTGTTAGACGCAAATAAGGTTTACTCATGGTTGCCTCAGAATTTCTAGTCTAGCCAATAAACTGCGTACGAAAAGTGTTTCTATTTCTGCGACGCCGCACTCGTCCACGGCAGATTCCGTTCACGACCGCGTATAATAATGCGCACCTTGACCAACCGATGGGTCATACTGGTTCAAATGACAGGCCACTGCATAATCGCTAATAATAGATTTTTCGTTTCTATGCCCATTTTATACCTACCAAGAAACTACAATCACTACCACAGTGATAGCTTCCCACTCTCAATATCTGTAAAAAAACTAATTGAAGCCACGGCGGAGTAAATAAAAAAATTGAGATCACTGTTTTACCATTGAAGCTTCAGGAGTGTTGACTTGAAGACAGGGTTCTCAATAAAAAAGTAGATCTGGCCCTCACAAAAGTAAAAATAAGTGAAAAATTGAAGAAAAAACGCTCAGGAACAAGGTAAAGTGTGCCCGAATGAGAATGGCGGCCCACGCGGCCGGCGTGCTTGGCAGGCGGCCGTCGCATGTGTCGCCCTCGGACGAGTGTTGGATTTCAACGACGGTCATCCCCTCTCCCACTGATTGATCGGCGCAGTGCTTGCTGCCAGCCCGTGCCGGCCCCGTTCGTAGTCGATGGCGGTGGGGACTTTTCGCATGCTCGTCCAAGAACGGCGAGCGCGACGGCCGCCTACCAAGCACGCCGGCCGCATGAGCCGCCATTCTCATTCGGACGCACCTTATTGCTTGGTGTCCTCAAGCCCCCAAATATCGAAGTTTGTGTAAAAGCCTGTTTTGTCAACTATTATTTTGCTTCTTAAAGGCAGCAGACACGCTCGAAAAAGTTGTTGAGATAACTACGCTACTTGGGTCGTATGGTCCCTAGTAGAACGCTCACGCCGATGGAAGCGTCAAAAACGAGTGAAAACTACTGAATTTGAGTCGAAAATTTTCGTCAGCCACGCCCATGAGCTTTCAACCCCGCCCTCAATTTACGAATACGGTCATTTCGGCTGGTTTTTGAAGCTTCCAACGAGGAGAGCGTCCTAGTACAGGCTGTAAGAGTCTATCGGCTTCGCTATCTCAACCGTTTCATCGTTAATATTACCTATTTCAACCGCTCGAGCATAGCTCGTCCAATTTCATCCCAAAACAAAAACAGCCGGTCGGTTTTTTCGTTGGTTTCCCATACTACTATGTAGCTTGAAACCTTCGATTAATCACAAAAAATGGATACCATTTTTGAGCGTGTCTGCTGCCTCCAGGTATATTCTGAGCATTACTGGAGATTACTGACCACTTCAACAGCAAAATAAAAGACGAATAAGCAATCATTCATGAAAATCTTGTTGATTAGGGGGCCGGTCGACACCGGTAATCATCCGTTATACTTTGTATTTGAGCGTTTTTATCGCGTTTTTACTGCCTTGAACGGGGCTACGTATTTTTAGGAATCTGACCGTCGTATCTGTTTTTTTTTTCTGAAATTCACATTGAATTTCTATAGTGCAGCATTGAGCAGAAAAATTGATAATCTGCTGCGTTAATAGTTGTGAATCGGTACAGACAGATAAAACAGGATTCAAACGATGCTTTCTCATGGAGGGACCTAAAAGCTAGCAATAGGAGAAAAAGGAAACCCTAAGGTGAATGAAAAATTGTTCTTCGCCGCCGTTTTTTCTACATTGGTTTACGCTATCTATAGAATGCCCTAATTGCATGGTTGAAGGCAGCAGACACGCTCAAAAATGGTATCGGTTCGATGACATAAATCGAAGGCTTGGTGCTGGTATGGAGAACTAACAGAAAAATACCAACGAAAACTGAGTGCAAATAGAGGAATAGCGGTTGTTTTTGTTATGGGGGGATGAATTACATCCCAGCGTTCCTGCTCACTTAAAATAGCGGAGCTAGCGGTGAAGTGGCTGTGATAGCGGGGCTAATAGACTTTTAAGGGCTGTGCTGCCTGACTCTGCTTACGTCGTTGGAAGCTTCAAAACTAGCCAAAGTGGCTCTATTCGAACGATCAATCCGGACGAGTTTGTATTGGTAGTGGTGTTGGCAAAGATCATGAACGGAGTTAACGAATTCTTTCGGCTTGGTACTGCTCAACCTTAGTACCTCTGCCTCGCTCTTGACGTTTCCAACCAAGTGAGTGTTCTACTAGAGGCCATGCGACGCCAGTAACGTAGTTATGGTTTCCGATTTCGATTTTGTCTGACGCACGGACCCCACACGGCTTGCCGTGTGGGGTTGGCGGCCTCACGAGAATGGAGTTTCGATTCTCGCGGGGCAATCTACCGTCGCAGCCCCGTCCATTCATCAGACTAAAACTATTACGCCAACTTTGTCTCAAAAGCGCTTTCAAGCGTGTCCGCTGCCTTACAGTGGAGCTATCGATAGATCATGAGAATTGTAGTAGAGTCCAGAGAAAGTCCATATATTGTTTGTGTACAAACAAACCCCACGGATCGCACTGATTCTTTGCGTTCCTTATTGTGCGTTGGCGCAAACTCGGTGCACCCATGCTGTAACAAATAAGCGCCAACGCGCAACAAGGAACGCAAAATATCAGTTTGATCAGTGTCGAGTGTAGGTAGGTTACAAATCCTCATTTTCGCAAAGAACTAAATTTTTGGAAACCTTGGCCCGCCGTTGTGTTAGGCCGTCGTGAATGGCTTAATGATATCTGCAAGGCACCACAGCTGGCGCGGTGGACATCACACTCGAGTACTTATCAGAATAGAAATTCTTAGGTGGCTTTATATGTTCATTTACGATACAGTCCGTCAAACGTGAATCGTCGACACTTGGAAGAGTTTGCTTATGCCGCATCAATGCTTCACGTTTGTGTTGCATGCAAATATCGATTTACTTGTCAACTATCAAATTTTCTCACTTTCAGAAAAAATCCACTCGCTGGCTTCTTTTTCTCATTCTGCTGATTCTCTTGAATCTATTCCAATGGCGTTCTATTGACGCCGCGTTTTTCCGCTGGAATCGATCGAAATGCCCCTCCTGCAACTTTTTGGGTTCCACTTTGGATATGAAGTGGCGGATCCGAGATGCTCAACCTACGCGTGGTGGATCTGTGGAGTCGACTACCATGATCAAGGAGACTCATCAAACGGGCATCAACAACTCCACGAGGAGTTTTTTCTGTATGGGAGTGCGAATGGCTGGCTGCCGCACTCCTTCGCATTCTACTGTTGCGAGCCGGCATTGGGAGGAACCCAGGGCCACGCAGCAAGACTCCACGATATCCCTGTTGTAATTGTGGATTGTCGGCTCAACATGCAAGCGTCCAATGCGGTGGTTGCCTCGGCTGGGTACACCTCAAATGCTCGGGGTTAACCAGCTATAATGATTACACTTACGCTTATTGTTGTATATATTGCTCTAACTCTCCCCCTAGTGTTCCACTTCATAGTCTAGACATTTTTCAACTCAATATCAATGGCCTGCGTGCCAAACTTGCTAAACTCACATTGTACATTGAACGCTTTCATCCAGATGTCATTCTCCTTCAGGAGACAAAACTTAGCCCAACATCCTCCCTACCCCGCCTCCCCGGTTATACGTCGTACCACCTTCCCCGCACATCCCATGGTGGTGGCGTGTCTACGTTTGTAAAAACTTCTATACCTTCTCATCTTATAGCTCTCCCCAATGATAATGTTGTAGAATGTATTGGTGTTCATGTTGTATTGCTAAGTTGCCCTATAGATATTGTTAATATTTATATTCCCCCAATCTCCTCATGTCCCAATTCGTTTGATCCCACTCCATTTTTGCAATCTGTGCACACTGCCCTCCCATCGTCTTCTGTTGTAATGGCTGGCGATTTTAATGCTCACTCCACATCCTGGTTCTCCTCTCTAGATCCTGATGACAGAGGTGAACAACTAGAGCTTTTCGCTGAGGATTGTGATCTTGTTGCCATTAACGAGGACGCCCCCACTCGCCTTCCTTCCACGGGCAGGCCGTCCTCTCCGGATGTCACTTTTGTATCATCCTCTCTTGCTGTTTCCTGTAACTGGTCCACTGCTATAGCTATGGCCAGCGATCATGTACCCATATGTGCTTCATTGGATTTGTCTCTCAACAGTCACCTGGCACCTTTCATAGGCTCTCGTAGCAAATTGTACACCAACTACCGTAAGGCCAACTGGGTCATGTTTAAAGAGGTGTTACTCAGTCGGGTAGCCTACTATCCGCTAACCGGCTCCGTTCACGAGAAAGACAAGTTCATTGTTGATGCCATATGCAACGCCTCCAGAACTGCAATCCCTACAGGACGCGTTAGAACGTTTCACCCTAACGTTTCCAAAGATGTCCTGGAGCTGATCGAATTACGGGACGAGAAGCGCCGAGCTGATCCTGCAGATCCCAGCATTCAACGACTGTCTGATGAGATCACCAAAATGCTGAATGATTACAAGCGGATGCGATGGATGGGGTTCACTGAATCCTTGAATTTCTCCACTGATGCAAAGAAGACCTGAAGCACTCTCAAGCGGTTGTCTGGCAAGAAATTGGCAGCAGAGCGCAACATGCTTGAGTTCCCTTCGGGGAAATTCGAGTCCGGATTTAAGGTTGCATGTCGACTTGGAAAACAATTTGCTTCAGCGACGTCCCGCCGTGATCGTTCCAATAGGCTCACTCTCCGGTCTACAAGGACGCTCAGCCGACAAGATGTACCTGCCATAACTGCTTCTGAGATGTCTTCCCTCATTAGGTCCATGAAGAACTCGCGAGCCGAGGGACCCGATGGTGTGTCAGCCGTCCATCTCAAGCACTTGCCGGAAGAGTTCCTTGAATTACTTTGTGACCTAGTCTTCTCGTCATTCAGCACAGGTGTCATTCCCGCTAGATGGAAGCAAGCAATTGTTCCCCCGATCCTCAAGCCTGGCAAACCAGAAGATCAAGCAACTTCGCATCGACCCATCTCCCTTTTGTCCCCTATTGCTGAGTTAGCGGAGAAATTCATCAACCCGCACCTCCAAGAAGCATTACGACATGACGTGCATCAACATGGCTTCAAGAAGGCCCACTCTACCATTACGGCACTCACGTCCATCACAGAACGCATAATTGCTGGCTTCAACATGAAACCTGCAACTGGTAGAAGTATTGTCGTGGCGGTTGACTTAACCGCTGCCTTCGATAACGTCAGTATTCCGCTGCTGTCCAAATCGGTCCTGGACTCTACTATTCCTGACTGGTGCAAAAGATGGACCGATAACTTTGTCAAAAATCGTTCCATTCGTGTGAAATTTGATGGACACTTGTCGAAGTCTGTGCCCCTGAGGGCAGGCGTTCCACAAGGAGGAGTTTTATCTCCCAGCCTGTTTTCTTTGTATCTGTCTGATGTGCCGAAGCCGTCGTCAAACATCCACTAATGTCTATATGCAGATGACATCACTATTATTTGTACTGACCCTGTCATCGATCGAGCCACTGCTGAGATGAATAAATACCTCGTCAGTCTGGCCAAGTTCCTTGAATTGAAGCAGCTAAAGGTCTCACCAACAAAGTCCAGCGTTACTTTGTGCACCACAGCCACAGCCGAACACAAGCTGCATCCCAAGGTTCTTTGGGAAGGAAATATGCTGCGCTTATCAAAACACCCTCGTCTTCTTGGTGTATTCCTGGACCCGTCACTGCGTTTTCACGAAAACACACGTATTCGAGCTGCTGCTGCCAACACACGTAACAACATTCTACGTTCGCTAGCAGGCACTACATGGGGCAGCTCTAAGGAAATTTTGCGAACAACCTACAGGGCTATGCTGCAGCCGGTGCTAGAATATGGAGCCCCAATATGGTCAAGACCCCTGTCGGAAGCCTCTTTGAGCAAGCTTCAGCGTGCACAGAACACTGCTCTACGCGTGATCACTGGATGCTCTAGATCCACACCGGTATCTCATCTGCATCAAGAGTGTTCGCTGCTTCCTGTAAAGCAGCATTGTCAACTCCAGTTGCAACAGTTCCATATTGGCATTGTAAGGAATTCCACACACCCTAATTTCCCATTACTGTCATCTGATCCCCATTTCCGACATATTCGCTCGCCACTTCATGCTGCAGTCTCTGTCTTGGATCGTCAACGTTGGGCGACGTCGGAGCTCAATCGCGTCAGACTACTGCAAATGGAGCACACCCGATTCGTCAGAGAATACCTTTCCAGTGCTCCCTTAAATCCAATTCTTGGTGACGTGCCCCCACTGATCGATGACAGCGAAACGGACCTATCCAGACGTACACGCGTCATCCTGGCAGGTCTACGATGTGGACACTCCTCACACCTCAAGGCCTTCGTCCATAAGATCGACTCGTCGATCCCCGACGAATGTCCTGACTGCCACAACCCAGGGCACGATTCATTTCATTTATTTTCATGTCCTGCAAGGCCGACTTCTCTAACAGTTATGGATATGTGGACGAACCCGTGCGATGCGGCTGCCTTTTTACACCTATGAGGAGAAGCTCTATGTGGCCGATAAGAAGAAGAAGATATGAAGTGGCATCGTCATGGACCTCCTCCATCCTCCTTCAATAATGTTTCTCTACCACTTTATCCTTATTTTCCTTCTCCAATCCACACTTTTTCACTCCGTTTTCGTCGTACGTACCTGCTAATGGATGAAACTTTTCACTAACACATTTATTTTATTTATTACTTATTGAGTACGCTACATAAGCCCAACGCAATAAACATAAATATAGGTTATCTGCAGAGAAGCTGAACCAGATAAAAATTACAAACAATATTCTTCTGGAGCGGACCTAGAAGCACAAAGACTTGTACCCTGCAATGCGTTCGAAGCATCACAGCGCAGAATTTTCTGTTCAGGTGGAGGACGGAGTACGGTATGGCGCCGGGGCCAGCCGGTTGGCAGCAGTTACCACTCTCGGCCGAGTCGCCCCGACAGCGAGATCGGTGGCTCGCTAGCTCGTTGATTGCCGATCGGAGCAGGTCACCCACGCAAGATCAGAGCCGGTACGTGGAACTCAATCCTTTTTTCAACAAAAAAGTTGACGATTCCCTACATTTAAGCAAACAGCCCCCGGAGTTTTGGAGGGGTTGAAGTGCTTTCTAGGGAGTACACAATCTCCGAATTTTCAAGGGGTTGGAACTCCGGGCGAGCGAAATTCTGACACGAAGACGAGGTTTTCTCCGCGTTTTTTCAAGGGATTGGAACCTCTTTGGAACCCCGGGTGGGCGAGATTATGACATGAGTGCGAAGTTTTCTCCGATTTTGTCAAGGGGTTGGAACCAGGGATGTGCGGTAAACGATTTTGAAACATCGGCAAACGGAAATCGACAAAATTTGTCCAAAAATGGCCGGAAAACGGCAATCGGCAATCGACAAACGGCAAAATAAAAAACTTGTACAAAAACAATACAAATGTTCTAGAAGTACCGGTTAAAAATACTTTGTTCTCATGCTTATTTGGTATTTCAATAACCAGACAAGAAATGGTGTTTCAAATATACCACAAGAAGTTAAAACTCTTACGTTGGTACAATGCCTGAAAATGGCACCGGAATGAGCATTCTATTGAACACTGGTAATAAAAATGTTGTGGTAAAAGAATAGTAATTTTGCGAGGTTCTCAAATGTCAACCTTTCTCAAAATATGTAGTAGTCATTCATTTGCTTCGTGTTTCAATTTGATTCACAAAATTCAAAGTATCGGTCAATCCAAGTTAAGACGGTGAGCACTTGAAATTCATTCAAAGAGATGAAGAGCTCACTGTGCTCCTACTTTAGGTGATTATTTTCTAACGAGCGTGGCAGCCGCGCCGCTTCTCTGGTAGAAATTGCAGCGGCGGATCCGCGATAAAGACACACCGGTTCCTCCTATAGGCACCACAGCTGCTCCGCGGAAGTGCCGCTGCGGCTCTGGATTGGTGGCTGCGCCTTTACAAACTGAGGGTAACTCGTATGAAATTAATTATGAGTCATAGTACAGCTGGGAGAGGCCTACGAACAAAATGCGCACCTACGGTTGTTAGTTCCTCCGTCTAATAGGAACAGAGGGTATCCCCGTTACTGCGGGCAAGGAGATACGGGACGTGGGTAATGAAACTTGGGTGACTGAACAGGCGAAACTACACAGGACAGTGCATCGTAGTCGACGCGGGCTCGCTGATGCATCCTCGCCGAGTCGGTGTGGTTCTAACGCGGTACCGCTGCGTTACTATTGTGGCAATGTCGTGGCGTTGTCGAGGCTCAAAGCACTGCAACAGAATCGTATCGGCACAGTGATGAATGCGGAGCCGCTGCTATACTACCGCGCAACTCGCAGCACAGTTGAGGGTCGCCTTACTATCCTGGCACAACCGAGGCAAACTTTCTCAGAGTATGCGGCGTACTCTTTGGCGTGCCTCACGGTGTGTTTAGTATTTGACCTTATTTAGATAAAAGATAACTACGTGGACAAATGCAAATTAAACGCACGTTTCCGGAAAGTCTTGGAAGCGTTCCTGAAAAACTGCTCCATCTTTGGCATCTCTCCCCCTCCAACCTTTCAAATTTCTTCCCGACTGCGCGCAGACAATTCAAATACAATTGAGCAGTTTTTCAAGCTTCCAAAAAATACGACTCCTGAAAAACCACGATTACCTCAAACCACCTCCTTCCCAAACTGTACGCCACCCCTTGTTCCCAACTAATCACCCCCGCCTCCGTGCATCCAGTTTATGGTCAAGCAGCGAATTTAATCAAAACGGATGTTCCCCACGCCGTTTAAACCCTGTCCCACTTTTTCAACTCAGAACTCCAACTTTCAACTTGGTTGCATGTTTTTCGGCGCAAGTGTGAGCATAGCAGATGGCAAAAAGCATAAGCCCACAAAAAGCCAGTGAAGTTCAACATCCTCTACACGACGCTTTGAAAAATATTCGGAAGAAATTGAGCCATTCAGCGTTTTTCTGAACCCTTGCGCCCTCTCCTGGAAATGTTCAGGATGGTAATTCTTGTCCCGAAGAGCCCTACGGTAATTGCTCAAGCCCCAACAAGTAGGGGGTGGAGAATTCGTTGCTCTTCCAGATAAGAGGGCCCAGACGAGCGTGACATTACAGTACTAGCAAATGCTTTGACGTGACCGCGAGGCAGATTGCATCAACAGGCTTGAAGTTTTAGAGTACGTATAGTCTGTCCCTCTACATTCGAGCTGGTCGCTGCAAGGCTTATCGGGTTTACCATGCGTGTCCTAATCGCGGCGTTTGTTATCTGTTGCGCACTTTTTGCCGAATTTTGTCAAAAAGTGAGAAGAAAAACGACAAACGACAATCGACAAAAATCTTCCAAAAATGGCCGTCAAACGGCAATCGGCAACCGGAAAACGGCAATTGCCGCACATCCCTGGTTGGAACCCCGGCTTGGGCGAGATTATGACATGAGTGAGAAGTTTTCACGATTTTTTCAAGGGAGTGGAACCCCGGGTGGACGAGATTTCGACATGAATGCGAAATTTTCAGGAATTTTCCTAGGGGATGGTACTCCGGGTGGGTGAGATTCTGACATGAGTGTGAAAATTTTACGCTTTTGCCGACTACTGGAGCTCTAATATCAGTACTGTATACACTCATATTATTCACAATGATTCATTTGCTTTCTTATAGGGAGTCTTTTGCATTTTTGTTTAAAAAAAACGATTGTTCTCCACGCACAGACTCTGATCTTGCGTACGTGATCTCCGCCGATCGCCAATCAACGAGCCAGCCATCGATCTCGCTGTCGGGGCGACTCGGTCGAAGACGGTCACTGCTGCCAACCGGCTGGCGCCGACCCCACCCCGTACTCCGTCCTCCCCCAGCTCCGAATTTTTAAGTACCTGCCACGGCTGTGCGTAACTGAATTTTGTAATTTCGTAAATCGTCTTGTTGTGCCCTGGGCGAAAAGGCCGAATATCGAATAGATTCGAATGATTCCTTTTTTTAACGTTCGATTTTTGAATAGATTCAAGTACCCTCTTTTTTGACGCCCGATTTTTAAATATATTCGAATGACCCTTTTTCTCGAGGTCCGAATTTCGAATATATCCGAATAATTTTTTTGAATAATTTCAAAGCGACAGACTGAAAACAGGCCAGGTGAGGTGTCAGTGGATCCTCTAGTTCGACGTGAAACTTACTGCCACTGATCTTGTGTGTGTGTGTGTGTGTGTGTGTGTGTGTGTGTGTGTGTGTATGTGTGTGTGTGTGTGTGTGTGTGTGTGTGTGTGTGTGTGTGTGTGTGTGTGTGTGTGTGTGTGTGTGTGTGTGTGTGTGTGTGTGTGTGTGTGTGTGTGTGTGTGTGTGTCTGTGTGTGTGTGTGTGCGCGTGTATGCTATGTACCCTTTCCTCACACTTTGCCGCTGCCTCTATCATCGCTCCGCAGAAACACACAAAGAAGAGAATTCGATTTGTCTCCGAAACAAAGCATAACCACATGAGAAAACCCAAGCGACACCAATCGGATCCAAATCTCAAACAGATCGAAGTCCTAACGCTTTCCAAACAAGTCCCAGACCATACTCATGGTCCTTGAACGCATCGGCCCTAAAAATGAAAAGTTCAGAGGAAATACAGCCGAAATCCACCATGCCACCTATGTGCCCCTAATTAACGGTGTGCCGATTGAGAAAGTTGATGAAATAAAAGACCTCGGATTCGTAGTAGATAACAAAGGCTTGTTTTATGAGCATTGTAGGCTCATTGCTACTAAGGCGCAACAGAGGCTATTTTTGTTATTCAGAGCCTTTAAAGGCACTGCTTGCGATAAAAATCGCTTTTCTGTTTTTTTGCTCTGGTCCCATTCTGATTCTAATGATGCTTCTGGAATCGTACAAGATCTTCTGGGGATGGAGTTATGGTACCTCAAAAATTGAGCTAGGGAAAGTGGTGGACGAGTTGTCCGAAGCTCGTAACTTCCGTCTTTTGCAGCCAATGTGAGCGAGCTGAGTAAAGAGAGAAGTTGAGAATGAAGGGAAGAACGGGGCTTTTGATCGGAAACCATCGCTCAACTCACGATTTCGAGTATTCCTTTGTTCACGTCGAGGGGCGGGAAGAGGCGGGACTTGCCCACAATGGCGGGGTTTTCCCACTTTTCTAAGCCGTTTTGCGGCTCCTGGGTAGCTTTTCGTCCCGTTTTTTCGACGCTGTTCTGCTTCTGAGAGCCACGAGAAGCATTTGTCATGGAAAATTCGAGGATGAAGTTTATCGCGAACAGTGCCTTTAAGGCAAGGCCCGGTCAAACCTTGACACCGCCGAAATTCGGGTTAGATAGAGTGGATTGGCCCAGCTGTACACCGTCTCGACGTTTCACTAAGTAAAAGTCCCTACTTCTGGAGAAAACAGTCCTGAAGTTAGAGATTACGGTAGATTCGAAACTAGTTGGGGGCCCTCGGAATTCAAGTGAGGAACGAATGATACCGTTTTCAGAAATTGATCGAATTCCATGGAATTTTTAGGAAGTTACGGAGTGATAACGTTCTCACACATCTGATAACGAAAGAAATTTTCATTTTCATGAATGGATCTTTTCATTTCTAAGGGTAAATCCTCAGTGCCCCCTCCCCCAAATAGTTTTGCTCCTTACGGTATTCACAGCAAGATAAGCACGGCCAGAATGACCGATATTTACAAGGCAGTTCTGAAGAATGCGCTGACGAGGGGAACGCAACGAGGCGCCAAGTGATTTCGAAATCCTTTGACGTGGTCATACCTGACAATGGAACACACGGTCATCTACCTTACACCATAAATAGCGGCGACGGGGCAAATTTGGGCGGTCGTCTTGTGGCGCTAGACAGTGAGAAGGGCTGGCAGATCAATGGGAAGGGCTAGACAGCGCTATTGATAGCCAAAGTGGCCTCAACCAATAGATGTGACAGCTCAT
Organism: Aplectana chamaeleonis; assembly: GCA_029168955.1. NCBI lineage: Eukaryota > Metazoa > Nematoda > Chromadorea > Rhabditida > Cosmocercidae > Aplectana > Aplectana chamaeleonis. The sequence continues at coordinate 2,596,370 of JAPDOI010000047.1, read as the reverse complement.
CACACGGATCTGCCCGCCCTTCTTACAGATTGACGTCACGAGACGACGACCCGACAAATTTATTCAAAACCATTCGAAATTCAACACGAAATTAAAGTACTATTCGAATAGTAGCATTCGATTATTGAATAGATTCGAATACCCCTTTTTTAGGTCCGATTTTTGAATAGTATTCGAATAGTGCGATTTCAGAAATTCCGATAATGAACACGTACATATTCGAATGACAATTATTCGAATATATCGATTCGAGTCTATTCGAATGGCACAACTATAGTTAATCGTAAATCGCAATTTTTCAAAATCCTCGTAATTCGTAAATCGTAATTCGCACCTGATTATGAGAAATCACACAAATGGCCCGAACCTCATTCGATATTGAAACATCTCAGCACTTCAGTGATGAGGTGTTTCCAAATCGAAGGTAGGGCCTGAGGTTTGGTTTTAAAATAACACTTTTCTGAGTACTACTTGAAGAAATTTTCAGTCTACATACGTGGGATAGGAACAACTTCGGAGAAAAGTACAATTTCAAGCTTGACCAAGTACCGAACCTGTGCCACGTTTTTCCCTACTCTTGAATATGAAAATACAGAGAATCATCGCTATATCAAACACAATTCGGGGGAAGCCAATGAGGGAAACACTGCGATAGGAAAAAAATCGGTGGTCGAGAGTTTCAGGCCATATCTTTCTGGGGAAAGATACATATGTACTTGAATGAGGTGCCCTTTCAAAGGAAACAAACATTAGCGAAACATTTTTTTGATGCAGAAATCGAGTCTGTCCTCTATATTTGTCAAGCGTCACTCTTAACAGATTTTCTCCCCATCAACATATTCTCCCTTCTTCAGTATAGTCCTCTCGAAAACACGAGGTGGGGAGAGGAAAATATCATTTGCGAGGCCGAAAACCACAATTAGATGCAAATTCTTCACAGTAAGGGCGGGTTCAGCGTATCTTCGTGTCAGTAAAAGCACACTCACTTCCAGTTCAACGATAACATTCAAGCGGGGAATGGCCAAATTCTTGCTGAAATCATAGGCGTTTTTTGCGTATCTGAGCTCATGTTTATTCATTCGAGTTTTTTTTTTCTTTTTAAGCGTGTGTCTTATACAGCGTACCTAAATAAATAAATAAATAAACATAGGGTTGGTGGTGTGGAGACAGCGGTCTGAGAGGTGAAGGTTGTGTAGGATTCTGAAACATAAAAGGGTGAAGGTTCCATCCAAGTCTCCAAATTCGAGGATAAACAACAACAACAATAAGCAAAACAGCAAAACAATTCAGACTTTATCCCCCGCAGATACATAAAGTCCGGCTGAATGAGACTGTCCGCCCACGCAGTCGGAGTGAGTGTCGAGCGGCTGTCGGAAAGACATTTTTTAGACTTGTAGGTCGATTAGGAGCATTAGGCAAACTATAAATAGTAGCCCTGATTCCCGTTCGCAGGCGTGGAAAGGCACGGCCGAATAAATGCCGTCGCGAGGACCGCTCGATAGCCTGAGCGGGCAGTCTCAGTCGGACAGACTAAATATTCTAGAAAATCAAAGACAAGCACTGTTTCGCACCTTGGCGAACCCTCTTTGTGATCCGCTTATACAAACTTTCCTGATCTTATATTTTTGCATTCAAAATTTGCTTGAATTCTCAATTTTGAAACTTTTAGAACCTTCTGGAGAAGTTAGGTGACATTGCAGCCAATTTTTTTCTGTTGAAAAGTTCCTAACGGAATTTTGAAATTATCCCTTTTCCTCCCAAAGCTTGATTGCCTTTGGAGATAGAGATGCATAAAGGTTATTGTGGAAACCATTGAAACTCCAGGTTGAATAGGTTTTTCAGGTTAGAAAATAAGTTTCCCAATTTCAAACCGCTCAAGATTGATGCGTGGAGAGGGTTGTTTTCGAAATCTACCTGAAATTCTGCAGCGAACTGTGTATTGGGTTCCAACCTTTTTGCTCCATAAGCCAGCCAGGTCTTTAGAGCCCAGCCCGATATTTAATGCTCATATCGAGGGGGATACCTGTGCGCAGTGGCAGACAACCACTTTCGCAGCCCACAGCTTCAAGATAATGGCTTTGGGATGAAGGTTAATCGTGCCAGGACATAGGGTTGAAAGCATGACTCTATTTGTACTACGTGTTGCAGCACTCGCCTGAGTTGTTCCCACAATCGCTCTTTCACGATTTGTTACGATTTGTTACGATTCGTTACAATTTAGGTCGAAATTTCGTAAATCGTAAAAAAATTGTCAAAAACTCCCGTAGTTCGTAAATCGTAAACCTTAATTCGTAATTACACACAGCCCTGGGACCTGCCCTATATCGAGGTTAAAAGCGACGTAAGTTGATCCAACTCTACAAGGGGAGAAACAGGTTCTCCTATTCTATGAACGATTCAGGCCGTAGTTGTACACCGGCGGGACGCAACGGAAATAGCGAGACAACTACCACTGATGTGCGTACCAAATGCGCTGAGGCGTGCCGAATGGAAGAGTTACCCCAGAAAAACGCGCCGAAAGACTGCACCAAGCAGTTATACACTCCGCGGCACTGTATACTGTATCCTGGCGGGACCTACACCGTTGGACATTTGCCAATTTCCATCATCTGATTATTTTTTAGATCTAAATTCGTTAAAATATCATGAAAACGACATAATGAGCACTGCTATGACAAGAGTGATGCATTTCTAATGACTTTCTGCATTAAACATATGACAGAGGCGTGAAATATCGATAAAATACAATTATAACGCCCAGATATTTTTAGTCTGCAATATTGCTTCACAGACGTGAAAGACGTAATATTGCAGACCTCGCAGTCCCTGATCCACGCAGCAAGCGGCGACAACGTCATTGCGGGACGTTTTCATTCCGCTGGTGTATAACTAGGGCCTCAGCCTATAGAATCCTGAAGTGTTGGTTTTCTTAGTGCCAGCTATTGAGATGATGCAAAGTTATTCGGCGCTTTTATAGGCGCGTTTTTCGTCAGTGGAAAGTAGTGTCTCGTTTATTTTTTATTAAAATTATCTTTCCAGTTTTTAGAAAAATGTGTGCCGAAAATCGTAGTCGTCATCGCCATATTATGCTCTACCACTTCGAGAAAGGATGGAAAGCAGCAGTCATTTCGCGATCTCAACAAACTTTTTGGCAAAGGAACAATCAGCGAAAGTCAGTGTAACGGGTGGTTTGCTCGTTCCAAATCATGTGATACCAGCTTCGAGGATAAGAGGTCGGTCATCGGATTTCGAGATTCTGACAGCCGTAGAAGAGGACAAGGGTAAGGCAACACGAATGCTGGCTGAAGATTTCAATGACAATCAATCGACGGTCTTCCGCCTCACAAAGCTTGGAAAAGTGTGGAAAATCGCTAGATCGTTCCCCAACGGGCTCTCCGATAACAACAATTCTGGTAAATAAAGTTTCTCTAAGAAACGCCGAATATTTAGGCATCAACCCAATTTCAGGTGAAACACCATGCAAATATCATTTAGTGATCGGCGATATTCTAAAGTATATGTATACGCCCGACTGTCCTTGAACCTCGGCAATTTTGTTGTAATTAGCTATTTCTTCTATTTTGAGCCGCCACGAGGTTGTTATGGATCTTTATCTTACGCGTTAGCCAGAAAATAAAGATCCATAACAACCTCATGGCGGCTCAAAATAGAAGAAATAGCTAATAACTAAAGTATATGTTTCAACTGTCCACTCCTCACTCCTGCACTCGGTAATCTGTCATAGGCCTGAATTCGAGATATAACATATGACTTACGTGTTGTTGCTCCGGATTTTCTTAAAGGCAGCAGACACGCTCGAAAAAGTTGTTGAGATAACTAAATTAGTGGGGTCGTGCAGGCCCTAGGAGAGCCCTCACGAAGTTGCAAGGGTTAAAAACGAGTCCAAGTGACCGTATTTGAGCCGTAGTCAGTCACGAAATCATCCTTGCTCCGCCCATCGATACGGGCTCCGCCCCTCCATACAGGTATTCAATGCTCGATTGCGGCCACTTTAGATAACTTTTTAGGCTTCTAACGGCGTAAGCGTTCCAGAAAGGGCCGTACGAGTACATTAGCTTCGTTATCCCAACAAATTTGTTGCTAGCTCCGCTATTTCAGCCAGTGCCGTACAACTCGTCCATTTCTGGGCCAATATAGAACCTACCGTTCTATCTTCATTTCCGTCGATTTGTTTTCGTCTTTTTCGTTATTTCTGAATAGTAACAGCTTCATATCTTCAATGTAATCCATAAAATTGATATCATTTTTGAGCGTGTCTGCTGCCTTTAAAGGCACAGTGCACTGTCAGATATGAATTTTGAGATTTTCATGTAATTGTGTAGAAGACCCCTCCTGTATAACACGTGCCAAATTCCAGAGCTCATTTCCTCCAAATAGGCGAGATATAGGCGACCACCACAGGCCCGGCCCCCTTCGCTCACCACCACAGGCCCGACCCCTTCTCAGATTTTCGAACTCGATAGCGGCTCGATGGATGGATGAATTCCGACAAGTCGTCGTTCTTCAGTCCATTACCGGACTGTTTCCTTATCCTGGCTTTCTCTCACGCAACGACTGCGAATGAAGAGAAACACAGGCCTGAGACAACTCGTCCACCAATTTTTCACCCTCAAAATCTAAGCATTTTTGAAGATCTGTAACTCTGCTCAAACGGGGTCTTGTACGATTTCAGAGATACCACTATGATCAGCGTGTGACTCTCTCCAAGATAAGCATACAATCTGAAAATTAATTTTTTGGGTGTCTTGTGCCTTTAAAGGCACACCTCAACCTCAGAATCTTTTTCTCTTTTCCTGCCTAACTTGCAAACGGTCTCACGCTAAACCCTATGATATCTCTGGCATGGTTCGAGACCCCCTGCGAGCGGAGTTATGCCCCCCCCCCCAAAAAAAAATCAGCTGTGAAAGCATGGTGAACGAGTTGTCCGAGGCTTGTAACTTCCGTCGATTGCAACCGATAGATGCGAGCCGACTTGAAGAAAGAGAGAGGTTGAGAATGAAGGGAGAAACGGAGATATCGATGGAAAACCATTGCTCATCTCGCCACTTTTGAGCTCGAAAAATCGTAAAAGGGGGCGTGCCAAAGCGGCTTTCATAGGTGGGCGCTCTAGGATGGCTTCCTCCTATATCTCGCTTGTTCGGAGGAATTGAGAGCTCGCACTTGGCAGGCGCTATATAGGGTGGGTCCACTTCACAATTATGTAGAAATCCCAGATTTCGTCCCTGAGCTTGGACTGTGCCTTTAACCCATTCACGACCACGTGTCCCACCGGTAGGACACCCTTTTAAAAATTGAATTTCTCCGCCACAGTGAACTACTTTTAAACCTTCATATGATCAATGTATTGACCTACCCAAGAATTGAATAAAAACCTCGTGGTCCATCAGTAGGTCAAACGCAACGGCATACTGAGATTTTTCTAAACTCAGGTGGGCTGAAGTAGAGAGAAAAACGGCTGTAAAGTAACTTAAGGAGTACCTCATGTTTTATTTTTCTTCTTTTGCTAGCTTTCAGGTTTCTTGGTAGAAACCTATCGTCAGAAACTCGTTTACTTTTCTGAGAGAGTCGCAGATCAGTTGACACTGTTTTGGTTTTGAGTAACTGTTCCTCGATAGCGAAAACGTCCCGGAAGATCAAACTCTGAAACTGTTCGGACATGGTTGCCAGCTGCAGTTTAGACACAAAACGTGAATGCAATTACTCGTGGGACGCTATTCAAGCCGGCGTGTCCCACCGGTGGGGCACGTCATATGGTGACGCAATATTGCACAAGGTCCGAACGTGCACTCACCCAAAATTAGGCGTGGTCGTGAATGGGAAAGGCAGTGATCACGATGAAAACGTTGCCCATTTTTGGACGGAAACGTAAGCTTTGGACCCCTCTAAGAGGAGTAATTGCGGATGTACGAAGGAAAACGACCAGAAAGTGGGTGAAAATCCCCTGGTACAGCTCATTGGGTCACCCGCCCACGTCATGTAACACTTGTCCTGGGTTTCTTTCTCAAAGGGGACAGACGCCGAGTTTTCCATAGTCTTTGTCGAGAAACGCGTAAGTAAATATTTAACAGGTTCTCTTGAACAGATTTCTTCTTCGGAATTAGAAAGTTTCATGTGGGCTATTCCTTATCATCCACTACCTCGTAAACCTGTCTACTCAAAAATATAGAGAAGTAGAAGGCGGTTTTTCATTGTGAACACTGCTTTTGATTTGCAAAACATCATTTCTTTAGCGCGGTGAAAAAACAGTCGCCCAAAATTCAAAATTGGCCTGACGTAAGTTTTAAATGCTTTTCTACGGGAGCTTTATTAAAGAAGCTTCTCTGCACAAGTACTTGTAATGCTCGGAGAAGCTATGTTTGCTGTTGTAATAAAAAGCCAGGTCTTCAATAAGGGTACGGGATTTAGTACATGACCACCTGAATTGTAAGTGCATAGGAAATCCGACATGCCCAGCCTTTCAGCAACCAACGATCGTTTCCACTTACGAGATCAATCAAAAATTTCCTCCAAGTGCACAAGCCACCATACTCTGATCTTCTCCGACTTCAACCATCTTATAAATCTTGATGACACCAGCAAACTGTTTGCGCTCAACACCACAGCGCTCCATGCGAGCCGCGGAGCTCCGGGGTGTAATCAGCAAACGTAGTTGATGAAAGTGCGCTTATTTGGGGCACCCCGCTCTTCAGAGGTCTTTCAGATGGGAGCATTTTATTTAACTTTACCAAGGGCGGCATTGAGAAACCCGATAGCGCGCGCCAGAACTAGCGCGGTTGTGCTGGCGCTAGAAGAGGCCCATAGCGCGCGCCTGCTTGCCTACTATCAAGAACCGGGAGGCTAGTCCGCGCCAATGCCAAGCGCGCGTTTTCCCTTGGTGCATTGATCAGCCTTGTGCCATAGGAATCGTTTGACTACATTTGAACTGTGTTATTACCAACAAAATTCTCAAGGAAGACTGTTTTTCAATTGTCCACGATTACGCGTTCAATCAATGACGAATACGGCGACGAAGAAGGGATTAGCTTCACCTTTGCGGACTATTTCTTGTTTATATCTTTCTTGAAATTTCTGCAAAATCGTCTTTAGAGTGTTGTAGGAGTGTGACAGTACGTGAATAATCCCTGCTCATAATTTTCTTAGTGCCTCGGGGGATTCTAAAAAGGGCGTGTCTTTTTTCTTTTCGCTTTTTCAATCTTTTTCCCTAGGTGTTTTCGAATTTCATCAGGGAATTTTCGAGATGTTCAAAAAACCCTTCTGAATTCCGCTCAAAAGTTCCAATTGGGGTAATCTCGGGCGCTGATCACGAATCGGGGATCCGTATGTTGCTAGTCACTGTAAGCTGAGGTAGGCATAATGCCTAATTACTAAGTTCGGCACTTATCTTAGTATTTCGAGCATTGACAAGTTATCCTCAAATCTGTGTTTTGCGTCCCACTTGTACAAGGAAATACTGAGCCCAATCTGAGACTTCGACCAAGCTTTCGTATAGCCGCCGTTAAGCCAAGAAAAATGGATAAACGAACTGATTCGTGTTGAGCAGCTCAAAAACCCCTATTCAGAGGTTTGAGGCAATATTATCGTAACATCGCTAAAAGTCGTGTTTGGCTAGCGCAATTTTCCTCACAAGGGAACTACTTTTAGTCAGCCTGGCCATTCCGGATAAAATGTGCTTCTCTAGAACAGTTCCTGGCGTAGAGTCCAATTATGGTCTTCGCAGCTGCCACTCTAACACTCCAAAAAGAGCTATACGCGCTTATCAAACCCCGGCGGCAAGATAGGGGTCTCGGCACTATCCTAGACGGGGGGAGCACTGCTAATTCAAGTCAGAAATAAAGCGATCCACCGATCGGTAACGCTACCAAACGAAGTATTTCTATAGAATTTCAACAGCAACAATGCTTTACAGCAATATCAAGCATTTTTTATGAGGTTTTTCGTTAATTTCTATGAGTAAATCTTAGGTGCCCCCCCCGTCTAGGATAGAGTCGGGTTTTCACCCCTCATGAAACGTTTAAGGTGTTTTGAAAAAAAAACTCGGATTCGGCTCAGAACTTGTGTGTAGGGGTAATCTTGGGTGTTGAGCACAAATCTCGTATCCGTTTGTCGCGATTCTCAGGTTTACTGTAAAATACGGTAGGTATCATGCCATTTAGGGGCAAAACTTACCTAAATTATTCGAAAGTCAACTAATGGTAATTGAATTCACATTCAGCTCCCCAAACAACCCCCGCTCAGAAATTTTGAGTATAATCTGAGACTCTGAAGAAACTACCGTATGCCCATAGTAATCTACTGTAATCTGTCAAAAATCGATAAACGAACCTCGGATTCGTGATCAGCGCCCCAAATAACCCACCTCGTAAGATTTCAAGTCAAATCTGGAAATTTTTAAAACGCTTCAAGAGCCTTCTAATCGGTATAAATAAACGCCCAACCGCAAATCCGTACAAGTTCAATTAGGTATCAGTCTGTGCGATGTCTGGAAAATGTGCCTTCACCCAAAATTTGCTCAGGGGTAGTTTTGGGAGCTGAACACGATCACGAGGTCCATTACAGATTCTCCAAAGACTAATGCTTGTTTCGGAAGGTACAATAGGTACGGAAATCCGGCGAAAACGCTTATAACATTTTTCAGAGAGCTGCGAGGACTGAAATCGGATTTTACGCTGAAAACGGTAAGAAACGTATATTTCATCCGGAATGGTCAGGCTGAATAAAAGTAGTTCTCTTGTCAAAGAAAAGCCTCGTACCAGCACCCGAAACAATCTCTAGAAAGCCAAATCCGAAAAACATCGTTTTGGAACACCCCGAAAGTTGCCTTGTGGTTACGGATTTTTCCAAAGGCTAAGAAAAAGCTCGCTTCTGGAATCCTCCGAAGCATAAGCGAATTTTGAGCTCGGATTGTTTATGTACTGTTGCACACCTGCAACTGTCAAAGCACTATTTTTTTACTAGCACGAAATCTGGAACAGAGCCTAGTGAGGCTTACTCAAATGCCACCATCGTTTCATTGGTATTCTAACACTTCGAATTCACAAGTTACTTAATCACTGTTCAAAACGAGCCAATGAAGCGGAATAATTGAAAGAAAAGCCTGAATAGGGACATAGGAAGAGAATATTGCTATCTTCTCACACAAACGACAGGGTACTAAGCATTTAGAAGATTAGAAAGGATGTTTGACGTGGAAAACGATGTGGAGTCGTTCACGCGCCACTGGTAGCGCGCTTCGTGTAGAGCGCTAGCGGTAGCGCGGTTTCAGAGGGTCTGTCGCGCTTCCCGTAGCGCGCCTTGCAAGTACTTGATAGCAAACAGCGCTACGTTCTCTATGATAGCGCGTTTGAAGTATGCCAAGCGCGGTTTGGCTATGCCAAGCGCGTTTGGGCTAAGACAAGCGCGCGCCTGCATAGTTCATGATTGCAGATTGCGCTGTGCCGTGGCCATAGCGCGTTTGAGCTAGTTTTGGCGCGCGCTACCTCGATTCTTAATGCCGCCCCAGGAGACTTCTGCCGGAATGGAAATTTGGGAGCCACATGATAACTATTGAATGAGTATTTGAGATTCGAATTTTTGTAAAGGAGTGTTGTGCCTTAGTACTTCGAAAATCTATGAATGAAACGCAAAGTCGTGTTTAGCACAACTAATAACCCTCACAGATAAGTTTCAAGCTAGATCTGCGGCTTCGAAGGAACTCCCATGCACCGTAACGTGCCGTATTCTGTCGAAAGTTGATGAACGGTCCTCAGATTCGTATTGAGCACTCCAAATAACCCCTACAGAGAAGTTTTGAGCGAAATCTCGCGTAACATTTCACAAATCAACAAAAGTCACATTTCACCGGGATAATTTCCCTCGGAAGAAAACCGGGCCTGCTGATGTTTCTCGAAAATCGACAGAAATCCTTAAAGGCAGGGTTCTCGATAAAATCGGTTGTTGTAATATCACCGTGGATTGGTAGACCTGACCATTACAAAAGTGAAAACAAGTAAAAAATTGGAGAAAAAACGCTCAGGAGAAAGTTATGGCTTGGTGTCCTCCCGCCCCCAATTATTGAGATTTGGGTAAAAGCCTGTTCTGTCAACTTTCATTTTGCTTCTAAATTTCTGAACATTTCTGGAGACTACTGATTACTTGAACAGCAAAATAAATGCCGGATAAGCAAGCATTAATGAAAATCGCGTTAATTAGGGGGCCGGCCGACACCGGTAATTAGCTGTTATACTTTGTTTTTGAGCGTTTTTCTCGCGAATTTCCGGTTTTTTTCACTCACTTTTACGTTTGTGATGGCCAAATCTGCATTCTTATGGAAAGAGCTCAAAAGTCTTTTTTATCGCGAACCCTGCCTTTAATTTCGTGTTCAAGGTCCTGAACTACCTCCAGAACAAAGTTTCAAGCCGAATTCGAAACATTTTTTTCTGAATGCCCTAAAAACTGTCTGAACCCTGGGGTGGTAAAAAAAACCTGCCAAACTACGATCTCTGACATTCGCTTGGGAGTTGCCTCGATGAAAAGTAAGAGTTGCGTCGTGACATCGAGGCAACTCCCGCCAAATCGACTTTGGCGTAGCTTCATTACGGTGAAATTTAACCCCAGCTGGGGAAAATGTGAGGCGACTCTAGTGACAGCCCGATGAGATGCCGTCTCGCCTCACTCTCGCCCCACTCTCGCCCCACATTCTTCTCACTTTACGATTTCTGTGGTAAAATTGTCGCCTCACATTCTTCTCACATTGCGAGTTTTGTTGTGAAAGCGTGGATTTTTCCTTTATCCCATGCGCATATTGCTTCGCATTCCTCTCACAGTGAAAAATTCATTGTAGATAATTGTTTGTTGATCAAAACCATTACCACAATTCTAAACTGTTTTGCTCTGCTATAACAGGGTTATGATTTGACAGAGTGGTATTTCTGAGAAGCTCGTCAAAAGATGTGAAATAATCACTGAATAAGATTTGGCATAGGTTTTAACCCCGTAGAAACGTTTAAAATATGTTGAAATGATGTAGTACTAATTTGGCGGTGCACTTTTTCACTATTCTTCGAAAATTTAGTGTGGAGTTGAAGGGCCATATCACGCGCGTCTTACTAAGTAAATACATTCGTGCTGACAGAATTCGCATTCTCATTGTGTGATGTTACTTCCTCTTTAATTTTTTAAAATGAAGCTTTCCAGGCAGGTGCGATATTACAGAAACAAACATTAGCTGTATGCATTCGTTTGTTCCCAGATCGCGCGTGATTCGGCCTTCCAATGCCACCCTAAATTTTCGATGCTTAGTGAAAAAGTGCAACGCCAAATCAGTAGTACATCATTTCAACACATTTTAAACTTTTCTTCGGGGTTAAATCC